>VUQK01016872.1:0-17840 GCA_015106715.1 Bujurquina vittata
TTATTACCTTTTGGGAGCATGTTCCATGAAAGACCTCCCCACTGTGTGTGTGTGTGTGTGTGTGTGTGTGTGTGCCTGTGTGTGCGTGTGTGTGCGTGTGTGTGTGTCAGTCAGTGAGGGAAGCATTCAGTCTGCTGTAATTAAATGTCCGCTGTTGCTGTGACCCCGCTGAGCTTCAAACACAACTAATGAAAGAATCTTCCATTTCATCTGTCATGGCTCCACAGCCACACAAACACAACCCTGGCGTCTTCCTCACACTCATGCACAAAGCACTTACGGACACATGCTCGCTTCCCACCTACCATACCATAACACTAATGAAAGAATCTTTTGGATCATCAATCATTGCTGCTCCGCAGGTCAACAAACACACAAAAGCATGCAACATTTCCTGAAATCTGTGCAATCTAGCATGTAAAATAAATACAACAGTGCTACACTAGTATCGCAATATCTGGAATTCAAGTTTTTACGCTACAGTAAAGCACTGCATATCGAGCGTGTGTGTGTGTTTGTGATAGTACTTGGTATGCAGGGTTTGTTCGTAACTGTCTGTCTGAAGCAACAAGCGGAGACGGAGGGAAGGACATAAAGCGAAGAGCAAAGGATGGAAAAACGTGATGGATGGATGAATGAGCGAAGCCTCCATTGGATAAATGTCACTCAGGATTAGAGCGATATGACAGGCAGAACCTCCCTGACTCACTCACTCTCACACACACGCACACTCACACACACATACCCAAACTTTCTCAGGTGATAGATGGCAGGTGACTGCTGGTACAGTGTGTCTAGCCCTTCAGGAAAGCCCCTAGCATCGCCCCTGGCAACTGTAACCTTTTACCTCCTGTGTGCCCGTCCATCCCTGTCTTCCCCCTTTTCACCTCTTCCCCAAAAAGTCCAGACCCTTCTGAGTCTCTGCATGATTTGACTTCTTTAGATGGGTTGCAGTTAGATTACATACTTAAAGCTTATTTACTTAAATCTTTGTTCTTCCCTTCTTTATTTCCTCTTGCAAACTGGCACGTTTATTACAACTTATTTTGTAGTTTTGACTGTCATTTGTTTCATATATTTATATTGATATTTTACTTACCAGAGCAACTGTCAGGAAGAAGGAATCATAACTACACTGAAGTCTGACAGGACCAAGACAACAGACTACCTGTGGCTTTGTTTAGAAGTTGCCTGACTGTCTGATTTCTTGCATTTCTTCCTCTACTACCAAATGTATATTAGACTTAAACATTCATACGAATACATTACGGTGTATCCAGGCATGTCTCAGATGTATTCAGGCCGTCCTCACTGGAGCTGTTTTTCATTCAAAAGCATACTGATCATCCAGGCTTATGACTGACAACGAGTGTAAAGGTTTTAAGTGTAAGGCCAATAAGGCAGAACGGTCTAGTTCATTAATTTCATTAGACATCAGAGACAGAGGCTATTAGTTTGAGACCACTGGGTAAGAACATGTGAGAGATGCAGCAACTCTGTAGCAAAGAAAAGTGAACTCAAGATTGATTTTTTTGCTATAAACAGGACGTTTTCTGGCATCATGTCATCTGATATTCCTCAGAAATTAATTAGCAGTGCAAATGCTGATGCCACTAACATCCATTTACTTTCATAAGGCCGACATTGTTTGCAGTGGCTGGTAAAATGTGGAGCTTGATTCACTGTGCTCCAGATGAAGAAGCACCCAGAGGCTCTTAACTGCAGCTGGGATGGTTCCCAACAAACACTCAACAGCACATGAGGGAACCCGGCAGTTACTCTCCAATTAATCCTGCTTCTAAACCCTGCTGCTGAATGTCTGTGTGTGTCTGCGTCAACATGTGTGGGTTTTTGTGCTTTCCACACCTATCAGAGACTTGCTCAGATGAAGCGCTCAGTCATACTCAATCTCAGACAGACTCTTTTAAACCTACAAAACACTATGTGCCAAGAAAACAAGTTTCCACTTCAGCTCCATGCTTAATTTTGGCAGATTGATTTGGCACACAAAAGCTCACACTTGACTGAGTATACAAATAAGCGCGCGCTACAAATACACAACCACAGTTGCTAAAGTGAAATACCAGCTGTACAATGAGATGATGAAGCGCTGCGGCTACTCAACAAATAAATGAGCACTAAGCTGTTGCTGACGTACGTTTTTCTGTCTTATTTGCAACACGACCGCTGTTGTGTTTGCCAGTGAAGTTGCTTCTTTGAGACTGCTCATGCTGTGATGAATTCCTGATAGGATTCATTGACGTAATCAGTGTGACTAACTTAGCATCCATTCTAAGCTGTTGCTCACCTGTTGACTGTGCACCACAATCACAAAGCCAGCTTTAAGAATGTGTAAATAAGATTAAACAAATACAGTTGTGCTTTTTCCCCATTTTATCTCAATATTTCTGCTTTTCAGTGTTTGTTCGGTTCTCCCTTTTCCCCAGCTCCTCCTCTCCTCCAGCCGATCCTCTGACACCGATGGCAGGGATGCAGTCAGAGACCTGAGCTGCCTCTGCATGTGTGTGCATGCACATGTGTCCAGAGGCATGCAGCCATCCTCACTGGCAGAAAACAGAACAAATTAGAGCTGAAAAATACTTTAGGGACAGCCGGAGCACACTGGCCATTACCGTCTCACATGCACTCACACAGTCAGACACACTCACACCTTCTGTCAAGGTGACTTTGGAAAAGCAAACAGAAAAAGAGTTCTGACTTGATTGTATGGTGACAGTTGGGGAAGAGACATAAACACTTGAGACTTTCTGCAGATAATACCTTATTTTAATAGCACATTTTAAAGACATATATGGTACGCTAACTTCTTAACAGACAAATCTGTTTCATGTTTGAAGATACTTTACATCTGCTGTATTTACCGCTGTAGGGTTGTAATAATTATGTAATTACATTGCATAGTTAAATATGCAAAGTAATTTTACTAATGACATCACTGGTAGCATGTACTGTACGAGCACTCAAAACATATAAGCAATCTCTCCCTTGTTGCTAAGATCATCCCGTGAACCTGGAAATGACCTGTGATAGAGCGCGCTGATTTGCCTAAGAATTAACTCCAGTGACTTCCAGCTCATTTTACCAGATTGGGTCACAAATAGCGTGCCTCGTGAGATTTGCTGATTAGATAACTACAATGGCATCAACTGCTATTAGCTGTGATGTCCTTCAAGTCGCTTCTAAAAAAAACATTTTTGTAAACTTGCTCTTGTAAGATGTTTCTTTTGTTTTTTGTCCTTCCCTCTGTTGTTGCCCTTCTATCATCTATTATTGTTTTTGTAATTGCTGGTGTATTATTTTTTGAGTTCCTTGCGTAATTCTTTTTGTGATAATTTGTGTTTTCCATTTTTCTTTGCCATGTTTTCCTAATTCTTAACTTCTCTTTGATTTTCCTCAGTTTTACTTATGTCTGGCTTTCCGTTTGAAGGTAGCAATCTGTCAAATCTACAGTTTGTAGACGGTTTTGAATGGTACTATAAAAATAACATTGTTACTATTATTTATTTTTATCAGCAAATGTGGACTGGCACTGAGATCAGCTGATCTCCTGAACTGTCTGAGCTCAACTCTGTGGCCTGCCTGAAATTACATTATGCTTCAATTTTGCACTCAGGTGCTGGTAAACAAAAATCTAGAAACTTTTAATGTGCTGCAAAAAAGGTAAAAGCAGCAGAGGTCTCTCCTCTGTGCCCGAAGTCTTGATGGCTGCATTCTCAGTGAGAAACCTTTGTTTTAGGTTCTGTGTAATCTGCAAAAATCTAAACAAAACACTCGACCTCTTCTGTTGCACACCTGCAGACAGATATTTACATGAGTCTGCCTTTCGTGGCTTTTTTAGCTAATATTTGCCCCTAGAGGAGGAGCGGAGTAATGTTTTTGGTATGTTTGTCAACAAATCTGCAGCAAAACCACGAGTCCAATTCATACCGAATTTCTACAAAAGCTGGCCAGTGAACTGCAGATCACATGATTACATTTTTGCCATAGCTGGGTCAAAAAAAAGAGAAAAGAAAAAAATTATTTAAAAACAACAACAAAAGTGTCTTTGGCCCACTGGAGTTGATGGACGCACTGACGCGTCCAAATGACATAATCGATTAAGGCTGACAGCAGAAGGATGCAGCCTTGGTTGAGCCTCTGTTTCAACTCCAGTCAAAAATGTGGACTTCAAACTACGTACTGGTTTTTAGATTCTGTTGACAGAATAAGTAAAACCCACGTTATGACCAATAATTTAGGCCATGCTTTTTCCTGTATATTGTCCTCACGTGTGATGCATGTTTGGTTCAGGAAGAAATGGTAAAAACTGGATCGTCGCTAGCAGAAAACGCTTGCTACCAAAAAAAATCAGTCACCAATGTGTTAATACTTTATGTCAAAATGAAAATAAATCCTGTAGAGTCACACATGTGACTATATTTTTCATTTCACGTCAGCCTTCTCTGGTCTCCCTATTATGAAATACAATAACCACACCTATGCTTCGTAAAAGGCTTGGTCTTTTTCTTCTCATCTCTTTTTCCCCATTATTCAAGCAGTCCTGTGTCTATCTAGAAATCTTGGTAGTAAAGCTCTTTTTTCCCCTCTGGCAGTAATTAGAAGGTAATTGTTCTCACGAGCAAAGGGGAACCAGCAAATGTGCACGTGAGTGTGTATGTAACTGTGTCTGTGTGTGCGTGTGTTCTGATGTCTGTGTATCAGATGGTGGCGTGCGGCTAGCATTGTGCCATGTGATGCTGAAACAGTTCCATCCACAGACTGCATTAATGGATGCACCTCAGCCGCTGCTGATGCACTGATCACATTGACACACAATCAATTTCACCAGCGCGCAAATGTTCATATCCTGCTGTTGAAGAACAGGTAGCTCTCCAAAGCCCTACACTGTGAGCCTCCACAAAATATTTCCTGTCACCAAAAGAAACAGAGAAAGCGCCACATACTGTACTTTGTTGTCATTGTTCATCTCCTTGTCCCTCCCGTGAACACAGACACACACACAGACGCACGCACGCACAGTTTAGTCAGTTCAAGCACTAAAAGACAAATGTGAGTGAAAAGTGTCAAAACTATTTGTGTCCTAAATCCCTCATTCAGTGGGAACAGGTGTGCTTGAGTGTGTATGTCTGTGTGCGTGAGTGCCTGTGTGTGTGTGTGTGTGTGTGTGTGCAAGACCGTCACTACTTCTTTCAAAGCATTAGGAAACACAGGTAACTCCTCAAAACACAGCAGTCCTCCTTTCATGCCAAAGCGACAGTGCTAGAACAAAGCTTTCTCTCGTGTCTGTTATCTCTGCCAAAATATGGAATCACTTGAAGTTGTTGTCCTTCCCTTCTCTGTTTTTTTGAGTCTCATCTTGCGTAATGAACCCTCTCCCTTAACTCACTCAGTCAGGGTCCTAAAAGAGAGTAAAAGAGGACTGGCAAACATTATTCAACCTGAAAAAGGAGAGGGAGTTAATGTGTCTCTATGGCTAACTCTCTGTTATCTCTTCACTTTGTACATCCTGCCATCAACTCCACATCATTCAAGTCAAAACTGGATTTTGATTTCTTGTCTTTCCTGTTTGAAGCTGCTCTGTAAATGACATGTTTTGTACACTCTAAGAACTTTCAAATATGACAACATCAGGACACTCACTTTCAGTCTCTTCTGTGGCAAGCTATTTAACGCACACGCTTCACGCACATTGGGATTTACATGTTTCCACTGCACTTTGTATTAGCCATGGTGAAAGAGATTGGCAGGGATGTGGCACCAAAGACCATGAAATGTCATTGAAATCCAGCTACATGTAGAGATGACAAGTAAAAAAACTGTTTACAACATGAAGCTGGTGGGTAACAAAGTATCTAATGTCAACTTTGAGGCGAATATGCAATTAAAGCTGTAACTGTGGGAGTGTAAGGTACCGCTGACATATTATGGAGCAGGAAAAATAAAAAGGGTTACCCACACAACCAGAGCCTGGACTGTCTGCTAGCAAGAAAGCATCAGTCACAAAGCAGTAGGTGATGAAGAAGGGTGGTTTATTATGTGGATAGGGCTTTGCTGTGTTGGACCTTGGCTTAACCTAGAACGTTAGGTCATTTTCACTTACGTGGAAGTGAGAGTGATAGTGTTACAAAAGTCACATTAGTGTTCTAGGGTTAAACTGTGAACCTCATAACAAACATTAACCGAATGAAAAGCACACACAGCAAAATGCATTATGAGAAAGAGGCAATGCATAGTTTACCAAGCTACTTAGCTGTCAAAAACTTTAGCTAGAACTACAGTTCACTGTGCATTGTACTGTGTATAACACTGCATGTGACAAACAAACCTTATCTGGTTTAGATGCAAAGTGTTTAGATACCAGTCTTTAATATCACTGTAACCAAAATATCCTGCTGTCTTCAAGCAGAAGGTTACTGGTTCATAGCCAGTAACCAGCAGAATTTTATGCACGATCAAACACGTACGACAGACGGACCGTCCTAAGTTTCACGGCTGAAGGAGCATTTTTGACACATCTCCAAGTTTTTTTTCTTTCAGTACAAATAAACGTGACAATAATAAATATGACAACACTTGGGCACTTGATTCACTTGACTTTAAAAAGAAGCAAATTGTCTAAATGAGCATGGCTCTGTGAAGCTTTCTTTAGAGACAGTCAAAGCATCACATGCAGCTTGATACACACTTGATACACACACGGGTCCCCGGGGACTACACATGTATGTTTCTTCCTAAAACAATAATCATAACCTGCATGTCTTGTCGTTTACTACCACCAGTTGATCAGTGGAATACTGTGAAATTACTGTCAGAACAGTTGATTATCTAGTGTGATGGAGTGTGTAAAAGACCAAGATAAACACAAAAAAACTGCTTCATCACAATAAAAGGTCAAAAACTCAGTAATGCACCTTTAGTGATCGAGTTATACTTTTCAAACAGGACATAAAAATTTACACAACAGATTCAGCGATATTTTACAGTATGTGCTGTAGACGAGCGTTAAACAGAGTGCGTCATGAAAACAGAAACAGAAAACAGCCAAACATCTAACAAATAAGAAATGCTCTTTAAGCACACAGTCCTTAAACCAGCACAGCAGGGTGAGAGTATCGGCCTCTATTAGAGCCTGTGTGACATTGGGACTTTTTCCTTTTGTGCAAATTATGAGCAGGGAGCAAACTGTTGCTATGGAGACAGTAGTTAGTGATGCGGTGAGCAAAGCCACACCAACTTGTGTGGAGGAGAGGTCTAAGCTGAACATACTGTGAGGATCACAAGCTACTGCAGCCACACACGCACGCACACGCACAGTCCAAGACTCGAGAAAGCAAATAAAAGGCTTTTACCGTTATGTATTTTTCTTTCTGAGTCAGGCATTTTGAATGCTAATTTGGTGTGGTCACATTTTAAAGCTTGGATGAAGCTTTTTGAACACTCAGGAATGAGGGCAGAAGAGCGTGTCATTGAAGCTGCTGCACGGTAAGAGGATGTGGGTTTGCTGAGAGGAATGAGACACCTGCTTGGGAAAAGAGATCGCATCTCACCACCCTTATGTCCCCTCCTAAGTTATTAAGGGCAGAAAAAAGGTGGATGGATAAAGAATGGCTACAAATAGCAGGATGGAGAGATAAATTACAAATTTTCCAGGAATTAACTGATGGGAGAGAATGACATAGAATCGCAGGGGCGCACATAGAAGAGGCAGTTATCTCTAAATATAGTTTTAGTGCAAACTGAGAGAGAGGCCATGTTTGAAAAGTGTGTGCCACTATCTGCCAGTGAGTGTTGTTTTTCTTTTTTCTTGTCTTATATCCCCCAGTATCCACTATTGGCCTCCAATGACAACCACAACAGCAGACAGCCAATTCAATTCAATCTCTGTCTGATTGGAGGGAACAGATCTGATTACCTCTCATAGAAGGCACACACACGCACCCCCCCCACCCCACCCCCACCCCCACACACACTCAAAATGCCGTTGTTTGTGCTCTAAGATTCCCCAGGGAAAGATGTTAGAGTAAATGGCTGCGGTGATTGTGCCAGATAGACTGGATGTGCGCATAATATCCACACGAAGAAGATAATGTGTTTGCTAATCGCACACCAGAGACAAGCAAACACACACCCACACAATCCACACACACAAATACAAAGGCTAACAGCTGCACAGCTATAACCCTTAACCACTCTTTTCATGCCAGTGGCTGCCAGCTACACTGTAGAAACACCCTCCCACACATCCAACCAAATCCCATTGTGGGAGAGTCGTGATTTTTCAGAACTGTGATGGCTGCGTGTGTTGACAGCAGTGAAAGTTATTATAACTTGTATTCAAATTTGATGTCGCATTAGGAAAGACAGACATGCATCAGTTGATGTTTTATTTGAGCATTTAATAATGTTGTGAATGCAATACTGCAAATGGAAGAGACAAAACTTGGGTGGGTGATAAATAGTCAGCTTTGTAACGTTTACGTGCAGGGGTTAGGTATTCAAATTATCCAAATGATTGCTGCCAAAGTGGCTGCTTTTGAAACACAAGCTTAAGAATGACAGTAACAATGTACCAACACAGCCGCAAATGTTCATTCACAAACCTCACAATGTCCACACTTCCTCTAACAATATGGGCACAGTGCCAGCTTCCAAGAGATAACCACAGTTTATTCACCAAAGGGAGTTTTTATTTCTATTTAGTTTTGTCAGAATGGAGGCAGCATGGAAATTTATGCTGCGTTAACTGTGAATAAATACTGCAGACAATTTGTTTTCCACTGTTATACAAGTGACTCAACCTACTCTTGTTTTGACAAGAAACTTTAGATCCTCTGGTGGGTGAACCGAAAGCATAGGACACATTCAGTACCCATTTAGTAACAGCTTAAATTCAGTAATTATATTAACTGCACTACATTTTAAAGATGCATTGTTGTGGAAAGGCTACATTGTAATGTTAGAGTGATTTTCTTGCACCTTAAAAGGGGAAAAATGCAAGTCAAAGGCGCTCCACAGCAAGACATCCAAGGTACATCATACTTCATTAGCAGGTGGGCGCTGAAATGTAAAAGTTTAAAGTGGAGACAAAACTGTCTGCAGCTGTTGGCTCTTCACAAATGTTAAATTGGCTTGCTGTTCTAATTTGACATTCACATAAAAGTGTTTGTACTGGCAGACTGTCAACTCCATGTTTTATTAATAATGAAGAATATCAAAATGAGCTGCTTTTATTTTAAAAAAAGAACGGTTGCCATCCTACTGGAATCTGCTCATCCCCTTAACTTCAAGGTTGCAATTGGCAGAGAGGTAAATAAACAGCCGTGCACAAACGAGAAGCGGAGGGAGGCAAGAGGAAAAGGAAATCAAAGGGGAATAAGAAGGTGGAAAGATATAATCTCTCTGGATTTATTAAGGCTTAATAAAGACTATTATGTACACTTCAAGGATCAAGTCTGACCAATAAGACTGACTAATTTATTGTTAGAGTATCTCAACACTGCAATTTCTTCACTACACTCATGTAAATGCTAAGGGTTATCTGTACCCCGTCACAGTAATTCAATAAAAAACTTCTGCTAGGAAAGAAAAAGAGCTCTTAGAAAATTGACCCCTGAGCTCACAATGGAAACATAACTGCACTGGTACAAAAAATACATGCGCACACAGACCCACACACTGATGATGCACAGACTGATCACACAATATCTGTGATAAATGTATGACATATAATAGTCCCATAGTCTTTTCCATTGCATTCTTTTCCAAAGAACTCAGAAACAAAGGGCCAAGATTAAACAGCTCTCATTCACAATGACTCATTAGTCTCACTCACTCTCTTCACGAGCAGTCTCTCCTCTGTGTCTCACTTATACGGGACAAGGTCATTTAGGAGTCTGAGGAGTGGAAGGAAGAGAATGATGAGAACAGGAGAGGAAGGACATTAGAGGAGTGAGGAACTGTCCTTCAGGGATTTTCATAAAAGCAAAACCACTATTTATACCCTAATCACAACCATCTATTCTGTGGCTCTACAGTATATTCATTTAAATTCAGCCACTCCAGAGAAACATGTGTACATACTGCATAAACACAGGTCTTACACATGAAGGCACATTAAGGCTTCCTGTTCCCAAATCATGCTTGTTGCTTGTGTGTGGTGTATGATTGCATTTGACTTTCATCACCCTGCTGAGAGTGTGTTCATGTCTGTGTGTGTAGATTCGGTGTCTGCCCGTTTAGAAGGAAGATCAGAAGAGAGATGAATGAACCAATGCGTGAGCCAATCTCAACAGGTCTGTGGCTGAGCAAATTCTACATCCCATTTGTAAAAGAGACATACAGATGGAGACAAGTTATAAGGTGAAGTGTGTGCAACTGTATGTCTGTGTCTGTGTGTGAGCGCGAGAGAGAAAACCCTTAAGTCTCAATGCTGAAGGCAAACCATTCATCTTCCCTCTCATATGCTCTTCTGGGCTTCAATCCCAGTCCCAGTGTGTGTGTGTGCGTGTGTGTGTGTGTGTGTGTGTCTGCATCTTCCAAATATGGATAGCAGTCTGAATGATGAACATGATCTCCATTGCAGCAGAACAATACTATTTCTAAATAGTACATGAGGGGCATTCAGCTTTCCCTCATACACTGTGTATGGGTTAACCAATGCTTGTTTGCAGGGGCTCAGGCGCACCATGTGCAATGAGGCATCTGCTGCAGGTGATAGTGAACGTGTGTTTCTGTGCAGTTGCGTGCATCCATTTAGTGTCATTCCCAACGGCGTCCAAAGTTTTTGCTACATCAATCAGATGCTTATTCAGAGAATGCTGGGCGTCACTCTTACAGTCGGGCAGGTGGCACCGAGCAGCTGGGTGATGGCTGCCAGCCTGGCCCCTGGCATCACCTCTGCTCTGAGACCGCCCAGGCTTGCTCTCATACACCTGCTAGCTACCTGCCTCTGGAGCTTTTCACACCTGAATATTTTTGCTTCTCACCAAACACAACATCCCCACACCTGTTTAGTGGAAGCCTACTGTGCCGCACCACCTGTTAATTAACTATGAACGGCAGCAGCCGTGCATTCTGTATCCTAACCCACTAAGACACAATAATAAAGAGAAATAAGTAGCTCACAAGACGTTTGTATGTATCAGTGTGTGAATAACAATCATTTCTAGGAGGGCTGTGGGTATAGACTTAAAAAATAATGAGTTGTTGAAATCAAAGTAGCTCTCCTTCTTGTCCTAATACAGTAATGTGAAGCAAAAAGTTCACCCTTTTTTAATTCTAAGGTTTCACAAATCAGGGCATAATACAAAAATTATCTGTTCCTTCCGAGGTCTTAAAATGATTTAAATACAACCTGAGATGAACTACCGTATATGACAAGATTACATCATGTCAATTAATTATAAGTGCACCCTTACTGTTTTCATTGGAATTAAGAGGTAAGAAACAGCCAGGTGCTGCTAATTAAATGCACTTCATTAACTGACCATCAGCAAGTGTGACCGCTTGCATAAAAATAACTGGTGGTTCTAGGATACTTAAGAGTAGAATGGGAGGCAGAGCCTCCAGCTTTCAGGCCCTGTTCTCTGGAACCAGCTCCCAGTTTGGATTCGGGAGACAGACACCGTCTATATTTTTATCATCAGGCTTAAAATTTTCCTTTTTGATCACACTGGATCAGGTGACCCTGAACCATCCCTTAATTATACTGCTATAGGCCGAGGCTGTTGTCTCTCCCCTCAGCCCCAACGGGTCGCTGCAGATGGCCGCCCCTTCCTAAGCCTGGTTCTAGCTGAAGTTTCTTCCTGTTAAAAGGGATTTTCTCTGTAGGGTCTTTACAATATAAAGTGCTTTGAGACGACTGCTTGCTGTTATTTGGTGCTGTATAAATGAAATTGAATTGAATTGAATGTTTAGCCGTAATACATAGTGCCACTTTTGGTGAAAACTGAACACAGCATACCAACACAAAACACCCAATACCAGCTGTCAAGCACAGTGATGGAGAGGTGAAGATTCCTCCACATCAATGTGAGCGATTGATAAAGTCACCCAAAACACAATTACTTGAAGTTATTGTTCCTCAAAGTGGATCTACAGGCTACTGAACCATTGCTTCTTTAGCATTTTGGCTTAGTGTTTGTTAAATAAATAATGCCCCCAATTTTTTTTTATCATGTCCTGATACATAAAACCTTACAACTGAAAGAAGGTCTACTTTCTTTTTGAAATGATGATCATGCTGTACTGGATGCTCACTCACTTTGACCATACTTTTCTGATTTAATGTGAAAATGTAATAAGGGGTTTCTCCTGTCATGTGAAAACACTTAAATGTCACAAGAGAATATTTTTTTTCTCCTTACAGAGTAATCCGATAAATGATGAGTAACTAAAAATGTCTTCAAAGTAATTGTCCCAAAGTCGTACTGCTGCACTTACCTTTCCTCTTGGAGTCCCGTCTGACGCTGCTGGGCCTGACCGCTGGTTGTAGCTCTGTCTCTGTTGACATCCTCAGGCTCCAACTGGGCTAGACTCCGCTCCGCTTGGCTCAGCTGGGATCGACTGGGCTCCGAGGGTCCAGTTCACAGCGTCAGTGCCGGCTGTGCGTGCGTGGGCGCCGGGTGTGTGCGTGGAGGCGCCAGGTGTGTGCGTGGGCACACAGGCTCATGGGAGAGGGATGGGCTTTAGCCCTGACACAACATCCCACACACACCCACAGAGAGCTGGGGAGAAAGACAGGAAGAAACAGGTTGGCTTCAGTAAGGTTCTGCTTACTCTTGGCAGGCGAGCCCTAGAAAGACTTCTCAGCAGGCATTAGAATGACTTCGCTTCTGATCTGCTTTGAGTAGATGTTGCCCATGGTAACAGACTAGAGAGACCTGCACTACACTTTCTGCTTTCTATCAATAATGTGCCTCAGCAAGAAAATTTCATGTGGAAATATTTTCTCCAAGCCACTTTTCTCTTTAATCATGTGATAATACCAGAAACAGGCTTAAAAGTATTAATAATGCATTCAAACTTTTCCACCTGATGTAATCTGCAGACAATTGTTATGCTGGTCTTATGATACTCGTCACGTTATTTTGCTGTGACATGGGAAGTCCCTACCCTAATGTCTGACAGGGTTAGGGTAAGACTTTTCAACAAGCAGTCAGATACTGTAACTGGATACAAACTAGCAAAATAGTATAGACAGAAAAGCCAAGCATGAGTTCACCTCCAACATGTTGTAACAGTCTCTTATTGCACAGGAAAACTCTCTGCATCGAAACTACAAGAGTTTCAGGAAGAAAAATGGTTAGACCCGCCGCCTGTGATAGCAATATCTACCTGCCATACCACATACTGTGTTGCAAAGATAGAACAGTGGAGCTGCATTGGCGCTGCTCTCGCTACTTCTGTGACAATGACACAGCTGCTGCTGGTAAGAGGAGAGAGAGACTCACAGGGGATTTTGTTTCCCACTTTCAGTATGAACCAAAAGTAACAGGCAATGACAGCAGGAGAGCGCCGATTCATGGTTAACCTTGTTTGTGTATGCATGGACCCATATACTGTACCAGACTCACTCATTCATATGAATGGGTGAGTGTGTCCAAACTTTTGAGTGGTGCTGTATGCTGAATAACTAAAGATAAAACAATTCTAAGTCATAAAATTTGTTTAACTTCTTTACAGATCTGCTACTATATTGAAAGTGTTTTTATTAGTGTGGAAATAGCATGCATGGATGGAAACACTACTACAGTAAACTACAGCAATCCAGAGCTGAACCAGGAAGTTGAAACAGTGAGCAATAATGACAACAGACAGTTTGGGATGCAATTTTCCTACTTGTTCCCTTTATCTTTCCAAACAGGTCAGGTTTAAAATGTGCCTTTTCACCTGACAGCAACTGCCAAATATCTCAGCTACCAACCTGGGGGTCCCAGTGTTATTATTACAAACAGGAACAAAAGCTAAAACTCACAAGACCAAGGTTGTATTCATTTCTCTTTAATGCTAATACGAGCTGCCGCCCTTAAGACTGACGGGCCCCTCTGGCCCCAGCATTTTGTCTTTTCCTTGCCCATCTGCTGCTACTTTATTCCTAAGTGTTGACTGGAAATGAGTACCATAACTTAGCAGCCAAAAACACTCAGATTCACAGTGTGTGAATGTATGAAAGCACGCTCATTTACATACGCGCACAAATACAGAATAGCTTTTTTCTTATTTAGCAATGGTCAGGCACAAAGACAGGCAGCTGCAAGTTGACATGCTACATAATGAATCGGACTACCTTCTGAGCTGCTCTTCCAATCTTCTTAGAATATAAGTCTTGACCTCTCTTTCCTTCTCGGTCTCCATCTAACAGTGGCCGAGTGCCGATTTAAACAATACCAAAAGACTTGTGCTTCTTGGGGAAGAGGGAAATCTCTCTTATTCTCTGCCTCCCCCTCTCCACGGTGTTTTTGTGTGAATAGGAGGCCCCTGTAAGCCTTGGGCGAGAACAGATGAATTGAGAGGCTTTTAATTTGCTGCAGACAGAACAGAACAGAGTCCATTTAATTCTGCCAGCAGAGGCCATGTCGGCAAAATGCTGACAATATTCTTTATCTGGTCCAAACACACTGGAAAAGTGTGAGTCACTCCAATTACAGGCATTATCAGCAGCACTGTTCCACCAAATGGATGGAGAGAGAGTGAGTATGAAGAGAGAAGGGTTAGAGGGAAGAGAAATGAACAGAGTGGAAAGAAAGTGAGGGGTGAGGGAACATAAGAGTGGGTGAGAAAGATAATGAGTAAGGGGTAAAGGGGGAGAGAAAAAGCCCAAGGAAGTAAAATCAGAAAAGAAAGGATGGAGTCTGAGCGGCTTCAGCTTCAACCCTGAACATGTCCCCTGTCCGTCTCCTCTCTTTCCTTTTTTGTTCTCTGAATTCGTTCTCCTCCTTCTAGCTGTGAAGTCTTTCAATGAAGCATCTGGAGCTTGTTTTTAAGAAAAGCAGTCTGTTAATCCTCAAACTGGACCAGAGGCGAAGCAGCGCGGAAATTCTCACCGCTTTAACCCAGCTTCTAATCTACAAGCGCACAAAAGAAGACAAGTTTCTGTGGTGTAACTTTGATGTCAAAACCAAATCTATACCACGACAAAACTGCGAGTTTACATCCTGTCTACAAAATCATTCCTGTCAATTATTTGAAGAAGTTCTACCCATCCAAACATCACAAGCAAAACAGCCAGTAGGTGAAAACGAGCAAGAAACAAGCTTGTGAGGCTGAAAATGAAAAATCTGCTGCAGCACAGCTCTCAAAGGCTCCAGACATATGGTTGTTTCTCTGGAGACTCAGGGAAGAGTTCTGCATCTTAAGCTACAGTCCCTGGAGAGGAGAACAAGCTAATTTCTCACAAAAAAAAAAAAAATGTCTAGCTTCACTTGTACAAATTCCCTGCCTTGTAGACACACAGATAAAGTGAGGGAAAGAGCAGCGCCATCAAAAGCCATCGTGAACGCTGCAGTGGCAGTTTGACCTGGAATCAGCGCGCAAGCTAAATGTGGCAGCAGAGCAGGACGTGAACATGGCTTAGTGTGTCTGGATGTAGACAGCAATCTGAAGCCACGCCAGAGAGGCATAGCGGAGGCAAGGAGGAGAAGGGAATGAGCAGTAAATTGGACGTCCGCAAATGGGGGCGCTGCCAGCAGGCGCTAGCGGGAGATGTGAAGATCTGCATAAGTGTGTGTGTGTGTGTGTGTGCACCTCACTGTACTGTATGTGTGTATGTCTTTATAAACAGGATGCTGCCAAAAGGAGCTTAATGCCCAGAAATCATCTGCAGCTACAGGAAAGTATGCCAGGCAAACAGAAAGAAAAAAAAGGAAAGAAAATAAGAGAAAGGAGCGGGTTCTTTCCATCCACCTCGCCTTTCTCCCACCTCTCACTCTTACAGCGTAATTGTGTTCTGTCCATCAGGCTCAGAGTTAGATTACTGGCTCCACTCGTTCGCCTCTCCTGCCATCTCAATAATGAATAATCATAAAGACCACCACTACACTGCTCTCACACACTATTCTCAGTACTTGTGCTCTGTCCATGCCAACACCCACACTCAGTTTACCAGTGCTACCTTTGTATCCTGACACCATGGCACAGAGTCCTTATCGGCAACACTCTTCTCCTCTGAGTTGTATTCATTGATGAATAACAATGTGGGTACTAAAGGTCAAGCCAAGCTACATTCTGCCAGGTTTTAAATGTTTCTACGGAAAAAAGGAAGCATTCATTTTAACTATATTAACAAATATGTAGTTTTAGACCCCTAAATGATTAAAAGCACCTTTTAAATGAATAAATAAACAAACCATCATGCCAAAGAAATAAATTAGCGTCAATGCATTTCGATTCTGTCCAGAAAAAGAATAAAAACTAAGGATATAAAACCTACCCAATTATGAGCCTTCGAAGATAAAAATATTTAGTGTCCACTCAACTCCTGTAGTCCAAAAAGCTCAAGAAGAGGCAGTGAAGAATGAAGCAGAAATGAATGGAAGAAAGGGTAGAAGATCAACTAATCGAGGTTAGAGGAGAAGGCGTTCCTATTGGTGAACAAGATAAAAGGCTGTGTGTGTTTGTGAGAAAAGACACTGAGAGTGGGATTTAAAAAAAGAAAAAAAAAGACCTGAAAACATGAGCCGTGGACTAAAGTTCAGTGCCATGCAAAGATAACTGCTGCATATCACTGCACTTTGTCCAGCGTGCAGCAATAAAATAAGCACACTGTCCGTAATCAAATCTTCTTTTTACTGAAAGATTACAGTAATTAGATATATAGCCATGATGACAAGATGCCATTCCCTAATAAAATTCCCCAAGGATAGCTTAATAGACAATAATCAATAAATCTTTAAATGTTCTGCAGATGTCAACGTTCAATTGTAAATGCAGAAGTAATGTCAGTGAAGTGGTTAGAGGAACAGGTGCACTGTGCACGAATATGCATGTGAACATTACACAACCTTGGCAATAGGATGTTTTATAACAAGCTTTGATATCACAACATTTTTATTGATCTAAAATAAGGCTGCAACTTTTAGTTGATTAATGAGTAACAACATATCAGTCGTTCTTATACTCTGAATACATAATTATTCGAGCAAAATGTAAAACATTATCCCGTAATGGATTTTTCAAAGCAGGAATGTTTTCCTTTCTTTGTCTCATGCAACAGAAACAAAAAATATTTTTGAACTATTAGCGTGAAAACATCATCAACTATTAAAGTTTAACTTTGAATGATGGAAAGTATACTGAGCATATTTTAGTATTTTTGAACATTTTATAGACCAACCAGGAATTCATAAAGAGATTATCCATGAAGGAAATAATCATTAGCAGCAGTCTTAATCCAAAATTGCCCCAATATCATCATCTTATTACGGCAAACTGGTGTTGATATGGCTGCTGGATAGTGAAGACAAACTAAAGGTAGATTTTTAAATTGATTTTTTTTTACAATTAAAAATCACTCCAGCTACTTGTGCAGCCACACATTGCATTTGGAAGATGGACAGTGTTAGCATTTGGATGCCAAGCAGGGGAATGGCATCATGGGTCAATGCAGTTATCACCCACTGAGAGGCAACTGTCAAAATGTATACAATCACAGCTCACCACACCATAATAAAGCTAAAGCATTATGTATCAGCTGCATGTTAAAGGGCATTTTTGACATTGATCTAAATAGCCAGTCCACCCACGTTGCACATTGGCAGAGCTAGATTCCAGACAATTCTTTTTGGGGCTGCAGGAAGAAAAATAAAACTTGTGAATTCAAC
>VUQK01016872.1:17860-34527 GCA_015106715.1 Bujurquina vittata
ACAAAAAATTCAACTAAAAAAAAAAAAAAGCCTCAAAACTAGTTGTTACTACAGATGTCTGGTGGCTGAAGCATCAGCTATTGCAGCAGCACTGGAGTCCTATAAGAACAAGAGTGCCTCTAGTTCAGCGGGCAGCCAGCCAGGCCACCAGTCAGCACGGCAGCCCACTGCAACAGACACAAGCTTCTGAGCTGCTCTAGGTGCTCCACATGGCTGCCTGCCTGCTTGAATGACTAGAAGGAACATTCAGTGGAGGCTTCATCGGGAAAAGGTAAACATACACACATGCACACAAGTGCAAAGACACATAACACATATACAATTTCCCACCCACATTTCTTGCCAGAAATAGGATACCCCACAAGATGGCAGGCTCACTTGCACGTGCAGATCACAATTTAACACAAAATATGCACATACACATACAAACACGCACATCATCTTCACCCTATTAACAGACACAAGGCTGCAGATATCAAAGCGCTGCGCTCTCTTTTGGGATTTCCTCCTTTCTCATGTTTTAAGGGGAAATAGATGAAAACGAATCCCGTTCTCCCTGCACCTCCCCTGTGCATGTGAGTGTGTGTGAGTGTGTCTCCTCTGACTTGTTAATGTGCTAAAATTTAAATTGGTCCTGCTAAGCAATGTGTGCAAGGCTGTCTTTTTCATGCAAAGAGGAACCAGCAGCTTTTCTGACAGACTGTGGATATGCCTTTATTGCCAAACCTGCACTCTGATTCCACCTCTGTGTCTGCATGTCTGTCTGATCCTCTCACTGCCTCCTTCATCTCCACGCCCCAGTTCTACTACACAACCCACATCATTCTCAGCTTCTCTATTTACACATGCCCAAACTACCTGTTGATCTGTAAGGCTGGATTTATTCATAATTTAGAAATTCGTGCTTTTATTTAGTTGTGCTGTGACCTCTTATTCATCTCACATGGCCTTCACACAGGCGGACCTGCTGCACGTTATTCCTCACTCCCAACACTGAGCAACATGTGGAAGTGGAACTGTAGCCTCATCTCTCATAGGAATGATTCAGTGATTTATAGTTGCTTGTAGTGAAAAGAAACAGGCAATTGTTAGCAATATGGAAATGGATTTTCATGAATGACGGAGCACAGTGCAAACATACACCAGACCCTCCGACTACCATTTCTCTGGTCCCTCAGATATAAAAAATGCAACTTTTATTCATTTTCATACGGTCTTTACTTATTTAATTTTATGCATCAGTGGTGGGTGAATGAATAAATAAATTGTGTACACAGAATGACAGAAGGCACAATAAAGAAGCACATAGGAGGTTTTGCAATAGAGGTAGAGAAATGAACCATGCTTGGCTTAATAGGAGCATAATTTAGAGTTTGGCCTGTTGCAGCCAGAATATCCCCAGCAGCTCTCAAGCCAGAGGTCGCTCATTTTTCCCTACAAGACCATCATCACTGCATTCTGGTGCTGGCCTGGTAAAAGTGTCTACTCAATGTGATTTAGATCCCCTACAGCCCCTCTGGACACCCATCAACAGAGCCTAAAGTGAGTGATGGATTTGCTACATATGTGGAGTGGAAGAGGAGAGAGGAGAATTCTGGTGTATAAAAATAGAGCCAGAGCCTGCTGGAGCACAAGACTAAGACTTAATGAGGGATGCAATCATCAATTATTCAAAACACTTAATCATGGTGTCGCACGGTGCTGTTGCACAAACACACGTGCGCGCACACACATAGTTAAGCACACACACACACACGCGCGGACATACCACAGGCTTCTCAAACTGTGCCTCTGTAGGCAGACATTGAGAGTGAGATTGATGGATGAAAAGGGGAATAAAGACATGGAATTACTGTTGCTTTACTGTCTATCTGGACATTTCCACTTACAGTATGAATATTAGATAATCAAAAACAAACCCCAAATGCATACACATTCCTGCAAACACACATGGGCATCCATTATCATACCTATGTAACTTTTCAGATTCAAATCAGCTTGACGCCTCTAATATACAACATACTGATATACTGTATACTAGTGTTTTCCAGTTCCCCTTCCAGTATCTTCTGACTAGGTATAATAATGATCATTATCCCATTAGTCATGATCAATCAATTGATGATTTGGTCTTAATAATGTACCTGATTATATATATTGGATATGAATGATGTAGTACCATAAAGTGCCAGGAGCTAGAGACTCTGACATAAAAAAAATCACAGTTATCTGACTGCTCTCCAGTTTCGCTCCAGTAGCTATTTGAAGGAAAACTATTATAATGTTAACGGAAGTGCGTGCACAGCTGGTTAGGTACAGTAAAACAGATGGCTGCACGGACCCTCAGATTCACTCTGATGAACAAAATTTAAGTCACTCAGACCAAAGCGGACCACTGCATAATGCTGATGTGAAAATTATAACAATGCTGTCAGAAAGCTTATGGTGTAAACATTCAGATCGACTTTACACTAATTTCACCTGCTTTCAACATTTTTTTTAAAGTGATGAATCTATCAGAGACATTTCCTTGCTTTAATCCATTTTTGGTGGTGGCAGTAATTACTGAAAACCCTTGACTGACACAGGTCCTGCGACACTGTTTGTGGACATCTGTTGCATCTGAACATCTGTTTCCAGCAGCTGCATTAAAATTAACAACGATAAACAAAGCACACTCCCATCGTGCAGATAAGGTATGCATATTTTATATCAACAGTTAAAACCATTTGGTGTGAAGCCACGAGGAGAATACAAGTTAAGGACTTGAGGACAACACCTCCAACAGATTGAGAATCCCTCAGTCTGTAATTGTTAGATATGTCCAAGAAATCTAGTCTGATCTATTTTATGTGCTTCACTGAACCCTAAAAGTTGTGCACTGGATTTGTTCTCATTTGTTTGCTTTTTTCCCCACTATACCTGATAAAGATGGAGAGGAAGGTATGACAAACTGTGGACATTGCAGATGTTTTGCATACTCCATTCAGAAGTCCCTGCCAACTGGCCGAACCTACATGTAGCTAGCCACTGCTACATAACGCTCATCTTTCTGGGTATCCCAATATGGTTGACTAATGTACCGTGAGTGCCTTTTAAAGTTAGATTTGTGAATCCCTATCCCCTTTGCAGGCTCCAAAGAACAATCTTTTCAGCAGCTCACTAATAATAACTAACACAAAAATACATATGGTATAATGTAAACTGATGAGTCAAGACATTATGATTCCTCAATGATCAAACAGTAAGGAAGCAGCTATTAAAATTAGTGTTAGATGCTGGAGAAACGGGCACTTGCACTTGTAACTGTGAGCAACTGGAATAATGAGTCGACACGGATCGAGAAGTGCTCCTGGTTAGCTTTGGTCTGATCAATTTTCTGATAGCAGACATAAATGAGCAGCTAATCTGATACTTAGTATCCAAGTACTGATTGTTTTTTGATAACCCAACAGAGAGCTGGAGCCATTATGGTGGCCTGCAAAGAACTACCATGAACACAGTACGCGACAATTTTTTTTTTCACCTAGCTCTCCTTCTGTTGATTGTTGTTCTGCTGATTCTGTGGAATGATTGCCGGCGGCACCTCACGGCTGCACGTATGATGACAATAAAGTTCTATTCTATTCTATTCTAACAACATATCGAGTATGGTCATAAATTTAGCTAATTTAGATCAGTGTTTTCATATTGCCGTTAGTGGGTGGTACTTTTTGGACCAGAATCTCATGGAAAATGTTTATGTTCTTCTAGGTGAACAATACCAACGTTCTCCCGCACATGTTTTTGAACCAGAAAGGAAAGACGAGAAGGACACGGACTAGATGTAAGCAGAGCAGAGAAAGCAGAGACTAAAACAAGCTAGGAATGCTTTAGGCTAGACCTTTAAAAGTGACATTCCAAACTTCTTCAACTACAAGCCTTTGGCAAGCCCTAGCTGCACAGCTCACAAACTGCAATTGATACTGAGACACACATCTGGAGAAGCCAACGGGTGAACTTTATGAATGTCTCTGTCAGTCAATCTGCCTGAGCTGCAGGGAGAGGAATAGATTCTCCACCTCTGGCCTTTGAGCCCAGGTAGAGCGCTGGGGGAATGTCTAGGTTGAACCCTAGGGACCAATTCCCAAGGGGGTACAACTGCATCTCCCGCCTAGCACTCCCCTATGTTACCTTGTACTGCTAATGGCCATCCGTCAGTCATAGCTCCTGCCTCCTGCCTGTGTGTCTAATCGCCCACGCACACTGTCACAGTCGCCTGCCCTTGCAGTTAATGCAGACAGCCAAACAAAATCAAGCGTCCGTGTTTGATAAGGCCTTGTTGTTTTTTATGAACTCTGACAACTTGATCAGCTCCCACCCACTTCACATGGGAGTAACAGCTCCAAATCTGCCAGTAGGTTGGATATTTAACACTTTTATACCTTATGTTTTTCATTTGTACTAGTTGGGGGGTCCATGCAGCTTTCTCTCACAAAGAAAGACATGCACACAGCACATCAAGCCCAGATAAAGATTACTGCATCCACTGATGTCATCAGGCTGAGTGTGAATCAGTGGGATTGTCATACTCAGGACATGATTTGCATAATTTCTCTCTTTGAATTCCAAACTCTTTTGAACTTTTATGCAAACATTTCCAGCCAAGCACACACACAAATACACAAACCATGACAATGTGCAAAAATCTCTTGCTGCATATGAAGTTTGAAAGTTTCCTGGAGGTGAAACTTTCTGCCAGCTCTTGAAATAGCCCCCTTTAGCACCCCGTGGTCTATTGGACTGCTGGTCTGTCTGAACTCCCACAGATTGGAGAGGCTATTGGCATTCACTTCCCCATGGGGCTCAGAGTCAATACAAATCTCTTAAAACTCAGAAAATGCTGTGTGTTTCTGAGAGTTAGTGTTTGTATGTCTGTACATGAGAAAGTGAGAGCAGAAGAAAGAGGGGAGGAACGCTAAAATTCAATAGTAATTTTTCTATCTGTGAGAAGTCATGAGAAAGAAGTCGTGCAATAGTTAAATAGAAATTGATGCAAATGCACAGGTACACACTGTACAGCTGTGAAACATCCATGTTTGCTTTAATGCACCTGTATTGTTTTCCCAAAAAAACTCCAGATTATGTTTGGAAGATCAAACCAAGGCAGCAAACTTATCCTTTTTCACACTTAACACACAACAAGAGATAGTCCACTTTTGATGAATACTCACTATTTGCAACACACTTTTTGGCTTAGGCGAGGATGCTACCAGACAGAGGCGCAGGGAGGAGGCAGTACACACAACTCCCAGTCGCTCACAGTGAATTCACAGCTATTCTCACTGTGGCAGAAACTGGTACAATCTGACATCACACAGAGCTGACGGGTTTAAAATTTTTGATATCCAATCCCAAACGTATTGGAATTCTGTGTTCCCACATGTAACTCCATCCGGTCTTGGTCCATATTTAGAAAGGTTCAGAGCTGCAAGCGCATATGTGAAAATGGCTTGTGTGTATGTGGCACAGGTAATGATTGTGTGCTTAAACAGAGCTCCACCCCGTTGGGCCCCAGCCTCTCAGCGCTATCCATCATAGTGATGTTGCTAATGATACCGATACATACACCAGCACACAGGGAAGAGGTGGAGGGAAAGCAAAAAAGAGGTATGGGGAAAAAGAAGAGGAGAGAAAAATGGTCATGCAAAATGTAAAGGAACAACAAGAATTTCAATATTATTTTATGTAATGTATCTTGTGTTACATAAAGATTACTATCATGCCAATAAAGGTAATTTTAATTTATATTTGCATTTAAGAGGTAAGGGTGAGGCGGGAGGGGAGAGGAGAGACAGAGGGCGCTGATAGAGAAGAAGCAACCAGCATGAAGAGGGAAGGAAATGTGCTGTCACAGGCTGAGAAGTGGAAGATAATCTGTGTGACTGGAATAGACAATCTGATTCTCCCTTTCCTCCTCCTTGCGCTCTCTCTCTCTCTGAAACGCACACTAAAACACAAGCACACACAGTATATACACAACACTGCCTGCTGCCAAACTCACAGAAAAGCTGAGGCTGACTGTGTGTGTGCCCTGCATGAGCTCCATTGCATCTGTGTGGATTAATATTACAGCCAGTAGATTCTACTTCAGGAATAAGACACATAAAATTAATTGTAAAATTCTCTTCTGAGAGAGTGGGTAGAATTTAAATAGAAGCGTGAAGCCGAAGTATTCATATTTTAAGCATTTATTGCAGTAGACTTCAGCAGCACACTGAAAATACTACCCAGCTACACTGCTAGATTGAGCTTTTAATGTTTAACGGATATTATGTGGTTAAACGTGGAAGAACACCTACATTCATAAATGTTTCAAAGTGTCATGTTTAATTCCTGCAACCACAGAGTCACTGAACAAGACAAAAAAATAAATAACAGCTCAAGGATCATTTTGGCTTTTTGAAATAAAATGTGATTATTTGATTAGTTAAAGGGGAATTCTAATTGTTTAATTATTTTACTTTCTTCAAAAGCCTCATAAACACTGAACTCTGTACTCTGTACACTGAAATGTACTAATACAAAATCTTTTGTGCATAGAACTTTCTTCCCTAGCATCATAATCCACAGTTAAGAGTATATTTTTTAGGTCAATTTTGACAGAAAATTTGTATTTTTCAATCTACCTCAGAATTCCGCTAGATTAGTCCTGAGGGGCTGCAAGGAAAAAGGCTGGAATATTTCTTTCTTCCTTCTCATCTCACTCCCAGGACGTGCTGTCCTCTTCACTTCCAGGAGCAGAATGAAGGCCAGCGGGGGTTTTAAATTAGCCTATCAGATGCCTCCACCAGCTAAAGGGGAATTCTGAATATGCTAATAGACAGGAGATTAAGATACGTTGCTTGGGGCACAACCACATCTTCACACACATTTATATTTTACAGACACACACTCACATACTCACAGACATAGACTAAAACCTTTTTATTCCATGATTACAGAGGACAAAATGATCATTTCAGATCTCAAGAGCAGAGACCGCTTTCCAGAATGTTACAGTGTCTTTGATAAGCATATGGGTAATGATGAGGATTATTTCTTATGTGAAGCTGGACGAGAAAAGGAGATAAAAAAGATGCAGATGTGCATGAGTATGTATAATGATATAAGGAGAGCATAGAGAGAGGCTCCCTAGATTACACAGTGCTATCTGCTCCAGGCAGAAAGCACAGGTGAGGAAATCCCTCCTTTCCTCCCTCCCCCTTCCTCTGTCCTCCATCTTTCCCTCAGCCCTATTCCTGTTATCGCAGCTGTACACAAACAGGTACAGCTCCCCTGACCCCTCAACACCCCCTAAATCTCCCTTTCCTCGATCTGCTTTAACAATCTACCCATGAAAAATACCATTCCTCCCTCTTCTTTGTCTTCTCCTCTGTGTTTCTCCGTGTGTCTGATTGCTCATCTTTCTTCATTGCTCTGCCTGCCTCTCTCCCAGGGCTTGCCATCTGTACAGTAACAGGTGTGCTGTGTATGTGACTGATGTGTTTGTTACCTGTAGCACTGCCTGCAGCCACAGCCTGCATGGAGAATAGCTGCTTCTATCTGACCTACTAGGTACTACCCTGCTCTCTTTTCCTAATCCTCTTCCTGTGACTCCTTCAGATGGTGACAGGGTAAAAAGAGGAGTTTGAAATAAGTGTGAAATGCATTAAAGCAGCAACAGCAAGCTGTCATGTATGTGTGTATGCATTTGAATGAGGCTTTAACAGTTGTGCTGTGGCAATGTGTTCACTGTAGTAGAGTTTGGGTAATTAGTCCCACCAGTCTATGAGTGTGCGTGAACATGTGAGCACATATGGGTGTGTTTGTGTGGTGTGGTCTCATTAGTCTCACAGGTGAGTGATTAAATGCTCTGCAACACCTGGAATTGTTCCTCTTTTTTTCCATCCCTGCCATTTCTGCTGTTGTCTTAATTTACAGCAACACCCTTGAGAACTTCCCTGGCCCAGTCACAAAGAGCCCTCAAGGATGGCTCCAAACGCCTAATGACAAACACGTTAACACTTTCAGCCACACCTCACTGTCGAGCCTTTTCAGACAGGGAGTGTGCGACATTGTTGAGTTATAGTGTCTTTTTAAGTTTGATTACAAATATAGTTATGATGGCCCTATTCAAATATATATATATACAGTTCAGTAAACATCGCCTAAGTCGGATTCAAATGGCCCATGGAATTCCATCCAACTTGTAAAAATCCATCTTATGTGCAAGTCGGATAAATCAGATTCTTCGAAATATCAGACACTTTGGGGTCTCATTATTGAATTTCATGGCAATGTCTTTGTGCTTCATCCCTGGATTTGCTCCAGCAAATATTTTTGTTCGTAAATGCAAGTTTTGAGTTTACGCTTGCCTCTTTCCTGTTTATTTCCCCTTAAAAGATTCCACATTTGTAAGGAAAATGCATGGGTTGAGCAGCAGAGTTGAGTATGTGAGCTGCACTTGCCAAATTTTCTCTGCCAACACCAAATAACTGCTACTGATGTTTGCGTGATGTTGTTTACTGGATTAGATGATTGCTGATTGGAGAATGGGTTTCCATCCCACAGCAGTGTTTGATCAAGCTAGTGACCAGCATGAGGAAGAGGTGCCAGGCAGTTGTGGCTGTGTAAGGTTCTTCCACATGCTACTGAGGCCCCTGTTTGTTAAATTAATAAATTGTTAAATTGCCATGTCTTGTTTCGATTTCAATCATCCAATCCAATAAAGAGCAATAGCAGAAAAAGCTGTTTGGCAATGGCAGAGAAGATTTTGCAAGTTTTTCAGGGGTGCAACTCACATACTCAACGCTGCTGCTCATCCTTATAAATGTGGCATCATTTACGGGGAAATAAACAGGCGGTCCAAGAGTCTAAGGTTTATTACCAAGAAGCATTGTTAAAACTAAGAAATAATTGATCAAACACAAAATTACTTACTTTTTGTGCTAAGTTTATTTCAGCCTTGGAGTTTGGCACTTGCTTCTTAACAGACAGTATAAAGGGTGGATGCAGCTACCGTGATGTCACCTATTGCTTTCTGAAGTCTGAATTTCAAGTCTCAAGATCAGTGTTTCTGCCATCGTCATCTTGGTTGTAGATGTGATGAGACGGGATGGACCTGACTGTGAAACCTACAGACTTATGACTGACAATTGATTATCCAATGAGCATGTGGTTTCATGCCACAGATAACCTCCCATTGTGAAATACAGTATAACCAAGATTTTCAAAATAAACGTAATTTTTTTATTAAAGTCCTTGCAGAGGTCAAGAAATAAAGCTGTTTTCCCATAGACTTCTACAGCGCTTTCACAACCACAGCTGTCATCATCTGGTGGCCTTCAAATAAAAAAAAGGTTTAACATACCATGCAAAAGCCACTTTTTTAGCCCTTAAATACATTTTTTGTGTACTTTAAGTGTCTAGACATGCAGGAAATTATTAACCCACAAGATTCCTTACAGCCCCCCCACCCCACCCCCAACCCCCCGGCATCAGAGCCTCTTCAAGGTACCTGGTTAAATTTAATTTTTCACAGAAATGTACTCACATCAGCGGGGAAAGCCCTCCTTGTTTCTCTGCTAGTAGCTAATTGTATTGCTGCTATCAAACTACAAAAATGACCAAACAGGTTGGAGTGTAACCGGGTTAGGGGGAATGTCTCATTCACATTTAAAGAGACCACACCAAATCAAGTTGCTCTAAGATGCTCTCAGAAAAGGTGTAAAAGAGGGGTCTGTGGAGCTACAACAACGAGGAATTCAGACCAAAGCATTCAAGTTCTACTTTATATAGACCACAAGTGAATGATTTACATATGAAAGGGAAGGATTTAAAAGAATGATATGTGCCCTTTAAGGTGCTTCCGCATTGGCTTACCGTATTTTCCGGACTATAAGTCGCACTTTTTTTCATAGTTTGGCCGAGGGTGCGACTTATACTCCGGAGCGACTTATATGTGAAATTATAAATTATAAGTTTTCAACTCCATGCCTGCCATCATCCCTGGATGCTTAACCAAAATAATCCAGCCACTTGACATCTCCGTGAACCGGAGCTTTAAGGCAGTCCTGCGTAACCTGTGGATGATGGATGGAGAGCATGGCTTCATGGGAACCGGGAGAATGCGCCACACAACTTTCCTGGAAGTCACTGGATGTATCGACAAAGCATGGGCTTCAGTGACAACCGAAACCATCCTGTCGGGATTCACAAAGGCCGGAATTGAAACTGCAACTGACAAAGAGTCAGGTGAAAGTGACGCAGAAGAGGAAGAGGCGCTTCGTCCACCTCTTGAGAAGCACGTTCCTTATGCTATAGTTATCTGAATAATTGTCAAGTGTTACACACCAGACACGTAGTCAGTTTGTTGTCTATGTGTCATGTAGCTGAATGTGTTACGTCCGCGTACTTTACCCCTATTCAGGCTGTTGTTCTCTAAACCCTTATTATTATAAGTTGCCTTTCATGATGAAACTTCTGTTCTTGGTCTCGGACTTTATCAAATAAATTTCCCCCAAAAATGCGACTTATAGTCCAGTGCGACTTATATATGTTTTTTTCTTCTTTATTATGCATTTTTTGGTTGGTGCGATGTATACTCCGGAGCGACTTATAGTCTGGAAAATACGGTAATTTTTCTGACCTGGAAGTTGCGTCTACGGTTTACGGTTCTTGACCACAACACTATACCCAAATGGCTCTGGTGGTAAGTACAGCTGTATGTGTCTATGTGTGAATGTGTTCACGTCTGCCTGTGTGTATTCATGGAGCAGGGGGACTTGGGATAAAAGAGTGTTCAACCCCCCCCCCAAAAAAAGAGGAAGCACTTTTCTTTCAGGCTGCAGAACTGATGTAATTTAAACTTAGTTTGCAGTGGAAGGTTTAATTAATGCCCATGGTGAGCTCAAGGGTTCTCTACTAAATGTTCTCATCGGTTCCATAATTTATTAGCTGCCTATTTTATACAGTCCAGCAGTGCTCAATAGGTTGTGGCTCTGATTCAGTTCCTGTTTGCTCACATATTATGTGAAGTCTTTTGCCATTTGTATTATAATCAAATGGTAAATAATTGTACTATCATTAGAGTCTATGACAATTACTTCAGATTTAAAAAATTATATAAGTGTGAACATTTTTACATCTGACATAAAAAGGGCCTCACAATTTAAAACTAGGTCATCCTAGTTACTTTTTGGTTCATTAGCCCTATGCAACTATAGCCTTTCCAATAATCTGACATCTGATTATGACAAAGAGGCGTTGGGGTGCTCATGCATGAAATCAAAATGTTAAAATATCACTGGTGCAAGGTTCTAACAAGTACATGTAGGATACACATTAACTGAGCAAACTGGGTAAAAGCAGCTGTGAGACGCGAGAAGGGGAAGGATGAGGAAGGAATCCTTCAGGGTACGGATGAGGTTACACATTCTGGCTCATACTGTCAGTCGTACATCCCAAAATACTGCTGGAGCACCAGGAGCCCAAGCATATAGTCAGTTCTATGCATAAGCTACTTTCACACATGAACTTCAGACCTGACTTCATTATGGGAGAATCAGGTCAGGATATTTTTCACAGCTCTCCTTTCTCAGATATAGCACACAGCGGGAAATAGTCCACGTCAGGCATGTTTGCACTACTGGATAAATGTGTTTTAGGAGGACACTATGACATAACAGACTTTGTACTATGGAGCTGGCAGATTAAATACCTGCTCGCGTCCAATGTGACTGCGCTGGACATTTGTGCTCTTGAACCTTTGTTTGGTAATGTCTAAGAAAAAGATCAAAGTAAAGAATTTGTGTGAAAACAGGTAAAGGATGCAGCATGTTGTACAGAAAACCACAGAAGAAGAAATGGCACCACACAGTCATTTAATAAACCATGCAAGGATACACAGCAGTGGGAAAAGAGATCACATGGCCAGTTGTATGTGGCTCCTGTGATATTATTATTGCACAAGTGTCCCTGAGGGCTGTGATGTGATAGATGTCAGCAGTGTAGGTAATAAATTACAGAGGTCAATCCACTCTGGGGAAGAGGTCCGCAATCACGGAAGGCCGTCTGATAGACAATACTGGTTTCAAATATTCCCTTCAGCACACATTTCTATTCATTCCCCTGGCCTGTGTTCATCAGACAGGGGATCATTAAACTGTTCTCTCAAGAGAGCTCTTGTCCAAGTGTGAGGGGATCACAGTAAGAATTCATTTGAGGGGTGACTTACACCAAAGGCCAAGGTAAGCGTTTGTTTTCTCCAGGTGAGCGCAGAGTCTCCAGAGAGGAGGGAGAGAGAAGGATGAGGCAGTAGACTCATCACCGGCTCAAAAACCCATTAGATACCCACAAACACGATGACACATACTCACAAGGTGGTAGGGTGCAGGTGAGGGCCAGGTGAGATAGACTGAGCAGATCAGCAAGCAGTATGACAAATAACAAAGCAGAGTTCACTGAGGCAGACCAGACATCCATCTCCCCCTTCCTCCTCTCCATCATCCCTTTCTTTGTTTAACTCTTTCGATTATGAGTAGTTATTGACTGGATTACTTAATTTTAAACACAAAATGTACCTTTTTTATTCTTACCTACCCTTTGGAATAAAATAACCTTTTTTAAAAAAAACAAAAAAACAATTTATTTCTATCTCACCAGAAGAGCCCATGCATTTATAGCTGCTGCTGTAGCCTGTTGCTGTCTTATGAAGTGAAACAGAAGTGAAATAGTCTTTCTACTCATGGTCTGCTACCTTACTGTACATTTATAACATGGCACGAGAAAGTATAGGAAGGAAAGATAAATGAAGAAGTCTGTTTATAAGTACAATTTATTCAGCACAGCTGCTATTACCAGCTGGCACAGAAGACTGGGGCAACATGAAGAGGCAAAGTGCAGCGCATGTGTGCTATGTTTAACGGCACAAAAGCTTAGACCAAATATGGTAGCACAAACAAATTAACAACTTTTAAATGAGTCTGTGCCAAATATTCATGTCAGGTCCAGCCATGGCTGGTACAGGTGTGTGTGACTGGAACCATCATCTCACTGCAGACGTTTTATAATCTTACCATTTTTTTTACATGGCGTCTATTCCAATAATTCAGCTCTATGAGCTCACAAATATAAAAAGTCACATAGACACATATGGTGAACTTGACCTCAAGGCTGAATGGGTGGTCTTTTAACACCCTCATTTCCAAAAATTACTTACCATACTCATCAGCCCACAGCTTCTATTGATAGAGAGGAGTTACTATCTGGAAGCATATCCAGCTAATTGAAGGCAGCTATCTTAATGCTCATATTGAGAATGGATGGGAGGGAGTATGTATAAAAGAGAGAGGGAGAAAGATGAAGATGGGTCGTGGCCTAAGGGTGAGGGAGCCATGAAATGCATTGAAAGAAATAATTTACCCTTCGGTCATGTCCTTTTCATCATGTGACTGTGAGTTTGTGTGTGTATATCTATATATGTGTGTGTGTGTGTCCAGTAGTCCAATAGTGTGTGTCATTCTGATAGATGCTCACTGGAACTCAATCAAGGAGCACAAATTACCTGTGAGCAGGTGACTGAATCCTCCATTTGTTCTTAAAGCTGCTTAATAGCTGCACTACACACACACACACACACACACACACGATTGCAGCATCACTGAATCTGCTAAATTCACTTTCAGTGCATATTTACTGCTAATACTTAGCCACTGGGTTTTACATTAATCAGGTCCAGTGCCTGGTTTGCATGCCGAAGACACTTTTTAAATTGACAGCGGAAATGTTGAGCATTTGTTCGATAAACAGATTGACAGTCTGACTAATTCCACTGAGGATAAATGCCTAAATCTGCAGTTCTATACACCTTTAAGCACCTTTTGCTTCATAGATTTGATTTACTGGTCTCACACATAAAAACCATGGCAGTTCACATAAAACACTACCAACCCACTAGATCACACAAGATGTTCTTTCACTGTGTGTTCAGTGTGAAATTAAATAGCCAAAGGACAAATTGCTGGAGAGCAAAACCCATACCCATCCAAGGAAATACTTAGTTTTCTCGGCGGACCAGTAAATACTGGACTTGAACTGCACAGGGGGAGCAAAGGAGAGTCAAACGGGGTGTCCATATTGCTCTGTTTCTGTTGGAAAAAGAAGGTAATTGTTTATTAACGGCCACTGTCTTGGCCATAGGACCTTGATGAGTTGATACTTCACTGAGACATGTTTTAAGGTCTTCTGGCTTGTGGTAGTTTAAAAACTCCTTAATAGAGCATCAGCTGCTTTTAGCGTTCATAAATGAATGGCACATCTTTACTTGTCTAATGAATATGTATGCAGTCCCTAATACTAAAGAACCACAGCTTATTCAAAAGCACAAAGCCATACTAACTGGCTATAAGCTGATTTGAGCTGTAAATTTCAGCAGTCAAGTGAGGACTGCGTCATTTCATCTCTAATGTGTATTTATGTGTCTGTGGGTCAAATCCTCTTACACGACTGCCTGTAAACAACATTTAAAAGTGGATAAAGTGCAAATTGTGGCATTGGAGGGATAATGTTTAGTCATTAGGAAAGGGGCCGATGTGTGTACGAGGGAATTAAAAGCTTTATAGATCATAATAAAAATAATAAATTTTATGTGTAGAGCACTTTTCGGGGTACATAAAGACAAATGTTAAACATGCACCACTGCATGGTTTGTGACTGGAGCTGTACCTGAAGAACATAATATAATGGATATAATGCTGAAACTGTGAAAACTAGACTTTACAGACCCCCCCCCCTTTGTGCTCCAGCACTCAGTGTCATCTAACAAAATCCCTGATTGCTTTCGTTTAAGTTTACAGCTGTGCTGTGATGTAGGATATTTACATGTAAAGTGATCGCTCAGAGAGACAGAACAGGACGTCTCTCACACAGTGCACAGGTTACTGCTCCATCTAACAACATTTAGTCTGCTTTGATACAGTGATAAGAGTAAAGGTGATATACTTGTTCAGACACTAATAACTTTCTGTCCTGATTTTTGATTTGCTGAGCTTTCGAAACATTTTTTCCATGTAAAAAGATCCCTTCAGCTTCAAGGTATTTCAGGGTGTTGTTTTATGAACTGCCCGTTTCAATTTCCCCCAAAACATATAAATGCAATTCAAATCAGAGTTGTTTTTCTTCTCTTGACTAGGCCATGACCGTCTATTTCTTCTTTTTGAGCTATTCTATGAATTTTAACTGGTGCTTAAAATCATTATCTGGTTGAAAGGTCCACTTCCATATCAACTTAAATTTTCAGACAGATGAAGATCTCCCCTTGAAAAGCTGTCTTCGTTTATTGTGGCCAATTAAATCTATCGCTGAAGCATCTGTCTAAGCTTTTTTATCCCAAAAGGCCCGGTCTTTGCATAAATGTCAGTTTGACAATAAACAAAAGCTTTTTCCTGACACACCAGCCCTGCAGGCCAAAATATGTAATCCACATGCAAATAACATACGAGAAACTGTCAAAAAGATCATATGAAAAAAATCTGGGATCGAAGATCCACAGACACACCTGACTGTTACAACCAATCACGTGTTTCACTTGAAGTAGGAAAGTTTAGACAGCACTCGTATTTATTTACATGAGCCGGGACTTTCAAATCCCCCACCTTTACTGCAGATCCATGCATTTTGATTGCAACAGCTGTAATATTTACATTCAGCTCTTGGGCTGAATTTGCTGCTGTAGACAGTTAATAAAATGAGAGGACTTTGAAATCTGCTAAACTTGTACTTAATTTTCTTTACAAGGAAACGGTTTATTCCAGATACTTTGGAAAGCTTTCGATCTTGGCATAATGACACGACACACCCCAGATGTCAGAGATTGTTTATTTAAATCATGCAAATCAATGAAAAATGCCCATTTTTATACATTGGTTGTATGTCAGATCTACCTGTAGCATTTTAAAGTGGATCAAGTGTTTTCCTGTCTGTCCAAAATAAGCATTTTGATTTACTTCTTCATATGACTGCACATAATTAATTTATCCTTGTGCGACACATATATTTGGATTTATATTTAAAGTGAAGGAATTTTGACTGAGTGGCAAAGAAGAACTGATTAATTAGAACCACTGGGTTACAGTCCGTGGGTGGTGCCAACTGCCAAGTGTGATATCTCACAAAAATGCAAGATTTTTACATGATGAAGCTCTGCTTTTTTTTTGCAAAAAAGCACAAACTGCTTTTTTCAGGCTTTGTGATAAAGTAGGCTTTTTTCAGTTTTAATGGTGGATATTCATTCTGCAAACCTCCAAAAAATCCTAATGACGTGGCAAAAAATAGCCATGTGGTACGATTCTACGTGATGATGTCCGATTTCAGATGGAGTTATTATAATGCAGAATGAAAGATTCAGTGCTTCTTTACGATCACTACTGAAACAATATAGGCTCTATTTAGAGCTGTCTTGTTTTAAATGCATCCTGCTTCTTTAGTCATAATCTGGTCTCTCTCGCTCTCTCTCGCCCTCTCTCCCCGTATGTATGTGTGTGTGTGTGTGTGTGTGTGTGTGTGTGTGCGTGCGTGCACGCGCGCCCGTGTGTGTGCGTGTGTGTGTGTGTGTTTGGTTGACGAGCAAAAAGAAGAGCAGTGTGCAC
>VUQK01016873.1:9670-25723 GCA_015106715.1 Bujurquina vittata
CTGTGTTTGACAGTTGATTTGAGGTATTTGTGCTGATATTCTGTGTTTGATTTTCACCCAACATGCTGCTTTACATTATGGCCAAACCTCTCCACTTTGATCTTGTCTGCCCAAAGGGCCGTTGTTCCAGAAGTCTTGTCACCCAACTTTGCAAACCTAATCTGTGCGGCCATGTTCATGTGCTAATTGAAGCCTGCAGAGTCTGAGATGTAGCTTGTGCTTTTTGTAGTTTCTTCTCAGAATGTTGATTTCTGGGAAGATTGGTCACTTTTATGAATGTTTTCTACTTGTGAATAATCTTTCTCACTTTAGAATGATGGACTGAATGTAGAATGAATCCTTCTAAGAATAATGTGCAGAAACAGTTGGTTCTCTAAGGACATTGCTGATGTCTTTCCTACGGTGGCCCAGAGATGTCAGGCCAAATACAAAACGGACGCTCTTGTATTTTGCCTGATACCTCTGGGCCATCGTACTTTCCTTCTTGGATCACACATCTGAATGCTTCAGACCATCCACCTGCTTTTATTGAGGTCGTCACTCTTGCTGATGATCAGTTAATCAAGCGCATTTGATTAGTAGCACCTTCCTGCTGCCCTCTTAATTCCTGTGGAAGCAGTAGGGGTGTACTTGAATTTTTAACAAGACTTCTGTGAAAACTTTTTTTCCCCACAACTGTTTCCCAAGTAGAAATTTGTTAGGTTCTAAAGCAATAAAACAACATCTACCATTCAAATTGAAAATTTGAATTTGAAATTTGAATTGACTTCATTAAAAATCTTTTGCCATGTCCTGGCATGAACTCAATCGATTATTTTAGTATTTGAGTATTCCATCAATTAATCGATTAATCGGATAAGAAATACATCAAATACTTATTATTACACATTAGTTATGATTAATAATAGTGTCAGAGCATTTGACAGTCAAAATTCAACTTCATTTTTGTTTCTGTGCAAAGCAGGGTTTTCTTTCCACGGCAGCATCACTGCAATGCTGAGTGTTTAAAACGCCGGCGCCCTGCAGCTGTGATGTCAGCTTACAAGTGAAGGAGCAGCTAATTGGTCAACTTTATTTATGTCACAATATAAAAAATAACAATAGCAATATTATGTTCAACCATTCAGACATTGGCAATTCTTAACTTATGGAAAAATTCTAGGAAAAAATAACAAGATAACAAAATAATACAAAACAGAAAAAATAAAATGACAAAGTAGATAACTAAAATAAGAAGGGGAAAAAAAGAGCAGCTACATTTACTATTTTCTTTTCACATTAATATTAACGTTCATTCTGAATAGTAAACCTCTTCATGAACTGAATCATCTGTAAACCTTTCAGTTGTTTTGGACGGAAAAACCTTTTTGATTTAATTTGAAGCCTTATTTGTGATGGTCACATTAATATTAAAAATACATGTAATTAGTATCAACTGGTATTTTTATGGCTCTATATGGCTTTATTTTAATTGTGAGAAGAGACAACCAGGTGATATTCACAGGTGGGCAGGCTTTAACACGTGAGGTAAGATCGAAATAATTGTTGATTAATTGATAAATTAATTGCTAAAATAATTGATAGATTAGTCAACTACCAAAATAATCTTTAGTTGCAGCCCTGAATAAGGTAAATTTGCTACGTGGTCAGGTGTATGTGTTTTTGTGCTTTCGTGTGTGTGTGTGAGTGTGCGCGCGCGTGCGTGCGTGCATGTTTTAGTGTGCTATCAGAATATATCAGTATGTGTCTGTAAGGGTTTAAAGAAGCATAAATAAAAGCGAGATTCTTAGAATTGAGGTTTGACCTGTGCTTTGAGGCATTCCTGCTGCAAAAAACAGACATTCTGATGGTGTACCTGTTAATAATAATTCAGTTTCCAACCCAACAACCCCAGGCTCGGAGATTTACTGCCCCTGTGTACATTTTTATTAATCTAAATCTGCAAAATAATGTTTCTAAAGCCTTTAAATCAATATGGTCTAGTACACCTCATGCCCCCCTTTTTGCCAAATAAAGACTCCAGCTCCACGGTAAACTCTAACAGCTTTATTTTCACTGCTGCCGTTGTTATCAGTCCTTCTGTTGAAAAACTGGGGCCTACACCGGCTTAATGTTGTCATACGTTTTATTCACACACGTGCTCCTAAATACATTTCTATTCCAAGTCTATTTTTAGTCACAAATGTGCGTGAAGCATGCGCTTACATGGTGACACCTGAACGCTACTGATTCGTGGATTACGTGAAGCGTCAAAGCCAAAAATTTGCATTAAGGATTTTTTTTAATAATTCAGTTATTCAAGTTACTCAGTGAATCATTGCAGCCCTAAACTCAGCGAGTTTATTTAAGATCCTCATTTCTCCATGTTTTAGCCAGCTGAGCTTTCACTTCAGTCATAGTAGAGCGTTGAGGAGCTTTTCTTTGAGGTTTTTCATAGGTACTCGGTGAGATTTAGGTCAGGGCTGTAGGATGCCCATTTTGTCCTGGACAGCACATGTTTTCAACAGGCAGTGGATGTTTTTGGATCAGTGCCAAATTTTCCATTTCTGTTGCTCCACAATACCTTTACTATGCCCTCATGCAGTCCAATAAGATTTCAGATCTGTGTCACTGTGATATCCATCTACTTATTCATTTTCTTAGCTGATGATCCAGCTGGGGTTGATGGTACCTGTAGTATAAATAAGAAGCTACAGCCATGAAATGGTTATCAGTAGCATTTATTAGTGCAATCAAACTAAAATCTTTCATCGATTTTTTTCCCAATGAACTACTGCTATTGGTGAAAGACTATCTAATTTGAAGAGTAAATCTATTACCACAAGGTGCCAGCAGCAGCATTATAGTGTAATAGTAGTGACACAGCATTAGTCAAATGTAACCACAAATACAGCCTAGGTAGTGTTTTCCCTGGAAATTTGAAGTATAAAATAACTGCTTAAGACTTCAGTTTAAAATAACTTAACCTTGTAAGTCTTCAAGAGCTAGTACAATATTGTCACATAATAAACTGAAAAATATTTTCTACTTGGGATGTTGTATCTTGGGTTAAACTTTTTAACCAGCTTAAAGCACCATGTAACTGACAAGGTCATTTCCATCCACCCGTTGCTCCTTCTGTCATATGGAGTCTAACCAGCAAGTGTTCAGTGATGCCCAGTTGAGTCATTTCTTTACTTTTGTCTTTCACGTCAAAAGCTGCTAGCATCTTCTCCTTAAGTACCTTTATAATCTGGTTGTACTCAGTGGTGCATTTTTGCTTAAGTTTGTTGTTTTTACCTTTAGCAGAAATGGTTTTCTTCTTTCTTTTTTGTTGAACATCTGACCTGTTGTAGCCAAACTACTTCTATACTACTGATGTAGCGCCCTTTTTAGGTACTAAATCCTCATTGAAGGCTGACACACTGCTCTGGCTCTCTTGTTATATGGAAGTTAACACATGGCGTCCCTACATCGTTGATATCACAATCGGACACTTTTATATCTTGTAAAAATTGATGCCAGTATTATTGCAGATGGTATTATATGGCACATAACCCCATAACCTTTTATAAAACCACATCTCAATGTTTAATGCTTGCATTTCTTGTTAAATGAAATGAAGCATAATGTCTTAATGCTGGCCTGTTAGTAAAGCATTAACATTGGTTGGTTGTCACTGGTTTACTGTTTTACAGGTGAGGCTGGTTTTCCTTCCTCTCTCCTATGCTCCCATTTTCACCATGCGTGTTTGTCTATGTGCTATGCCCTGTATAAAGAGGGGAAAAAAATCGAAGACAACTTCACCCCATCCCAGCATATCACTCTACCACTTTGTATCCATGGAAACATTTCCATTGTAATTTATGTACTATCTCTGTAGGCAACCTACAAACGTATTTTGCCCTCATTTGTTCTTTTCCTTTCTACCAATTTTTTTCCCTGTTTTTTTTTTCCTCTCCTGCTTATGTTCTTTTTCTTGCTTTCTTCCTTTGGGCAATGTTCGTATTTGTTCCAATGTGGTTTGTTTATCTTTAGCATGTGAATAATGAATGAGCTCTCAGTGGGAGACCATTCAGTCTTCTCTCAAGCCTAAATGGCACCCAGCCCCACTTGGCACCATAGCTACAGTATCTTTCCTTTTTTTCCTGCTATTCCTCATCTCTTTTCATTTTAACTAAACACACAGAGCTCTAGTGCGCTGGTAAAATTGGTCAAGTTGTTTTCATTCTCCTACACTTACTGTTTTTGACATTTGCTGAAAAGTTTTCTGGGGTGGTATAAGAAGAGGATACACACCAGCACTACATCTCTTTCTCATACCACATTAATAATTTCCATCATGTACCCTTTAAAAAGTGCAGAGAATCATATAATGCTTTGATACTAAAGCACTGCCTTTCACCACCATGCAGTAATGTTGAAACTGTTGGTTTGTCAGGAGCTGAAATGCTGTGTGAAGCAGATCTCTGCTGAGCAGCCACTGATGCAAAACCTCTTTTTATTTTACCCTAAATTGCGTCAATCTTTCCAATTCACTGATGGTAGAATGATGAGTTCATGCCCTTTTCAAAGGGCGGTCCACTTGAATCCAGATTCGCCAATTTTCCTGTTTTTTAAGAATTTTGTCCATGAGGCAGTTTCTGCCATCTAGTTAATGTCCTTCTAGATCACAGTTGTTGCACTTTCAGGTTTAGTGCATGCTAGCAGTGGCAGGAAGCATTGAAATACCCCATCAAAGATTTGAGAGGCTGTTTGTAAACACTTGACATTGGAATCATGCAAATTAGTTGAACTGGTCAGCTAATAAGCAATTTTAAAATGTTTTGGGACAACTTTTAAAATTTCTAAGCATTTTAATTTTAAAGTTATTTCTGCTAATCCAAACTTCTGTATGATTACATTGAAATTTCACAGTACATGTACAAAATGGTTTTTTTTTGTTTGTTTGTTTTTTTGTAAGATACTTCTATCATGTCATCAAAGGGATAATGAAGTGCTTTGCAGCATAGTTAGTCCTCATGGATTTCTTTCTGTTTTTAGGTAAATGGCTTGCCTGTCAGTCCATGGACAACCAGATTTTGATCTTTGGAGCCCAAAACCGCTTCAGACTAAACAAAAAGAAAGTCTTCAAGGGTCACATGGTAGCTGGCTATGCATGCCAAGTGGACTTCTCTCCAGACATGAGGTAAGCATTCACAATGTAACTCTGAAGGGTAATTTTAATCTGATGTCAAAAGTAGAGATGCCCAAAGCTCAGTAATAATTTATCATATACCACTAATAACAACTGGATGGTACTCATGAATGAAAACATGTCAGTGTTTAATAAGTCTACTTATAAGTAGAGAAGCAAAAGAAAATTGATAGTGCACTGTGCAAATTAAAAAGGGGGCCCAAGTGCCGCATTGTAAAGATGATCAGTATATTCAGATACTTCTACTTGCATCCTGTAAGCTGTGTCTCATCCTATGCTTTGAAATGGTTCCAGTTGATGAAGCACTGTTGGCAAAACGTACAGCCATCACAATGAGAGCTAACCAGGGCAGTCCATCTCTGTATTTTTAGCCAAAACAGCCATTAAGACACATTTTTGTCCCTCTTCTCACCCACCACCCACGACTGTGAGCAGGTGCCCTCACTTCCTTTCAGTATCCATGGCAATATTGCAACCCCTTCCTAGACTAAATACCGAAAATTCCGACTCCCACCCTTTGGCTGCTGAAATGGAGACCAAAGTGATTTTTTTTTTTTCAGCCAGGTGCTAATTCTGAAACTCTTTCTTTCTGCCAGTTATGTGGTGTCAGGAGATGCAGATGGAAAGCTGAACATTTGGGACTGGAAAACCACCAAGCTTTATCACAGGATCAAGGCTCATGACAAGGTGTGCATCAGCGCCCTGTGGCATCCGCATGAAACCTCCAAGGTCATCACCTGTGGCTGGGATGGACAGATAAAACTCTGGGATTAGATCTGTCCTTGAGGAAGAAGTTTCTGGAAATGATGGGCATGACTTAACTGGTTCATTAAAATAGAGGGGCTGATTGTCCCATGGAACTGTTTTGGCTTTAAAGTCAAAGGGCTGGTATCCAGTCTGATTGTAGAGGTGTATTTTTTTGTACCCTGTAAGAGATCAAAATACTTAATCTGTAATATCTGTACAAACATGAACTTTTAAGAAATGTTCCTACTGCTGAAAAAGCATTAGAGGGGGTACCTTCGTATTTTTAAATGTGTTTTTTGCCATTTATTTTTTGCATTGTCCTGGTAGTATACCTTTGATATTTTTGGTTTAAAAAAAATATACTCTTTGTTTTCACTTGTATGGCCATCCCTTTGTGGAAATAAACATTCTGAAAATTCCCTTTTAACAAATGAAGCAATGTTTCCTTGAAAAAAGACCCCAAAACGGTTTATTCTTTGAACTCAAAATCATGAGAAATCCAGTTCAGTTCATCATCAAAAGATTTTGAAATTTCAGTAACTGAATAATGTTATTTTTGTTTGAAAATGTAGCACTTAAAAAAAACAGACTGTTGGCAGTGTTGTGGTGCTGCATAGACAATGGAGTAAAGCCAGCCAACACAAGAAAATTGATGGAGGAAAGAAACTGATAGCGATGTAAAATTGTTGTGACTGAATTGCTCTTTTCTATTATAACCCCAGAAACAGTGGAATTATATTTGTGTTTTACTTTTACTTTCATAAATGTCCAAATTTGAATAGCCAACACTCTGTACCACTGTATAGTCCCATTTACCACATTATTGTCATATTTGACAGTGCATGGAAACTACTACTTCTTCACATCCTCCTTAAAATATTCACTGTGCCAGTGACCCTGTAACACTGTATCCACTTCCGTGAATTCATAATTTATCTTGTGAACTGCGTAGTCTCTGGACCTCTGCTGTTTACTATCAGGTAGGATTGTCTGGCTATGGGCCAGGCTTAGATAGGATCTTGATAACTGTGACTGTGACTCAGAGGCCTGCCTGCAGTCAGTAACACAGCCACTATGAGGTAGAACATGAAGCCTCTTAAGGCAATTACGCTGCCTTATTTGTTGAGGGCATCACAGGCCAGCAGAGGAAGACCAGGAGGATAAGTAGGAGCAGGGGCTTTTGCTCCCCCCACCCCCTTTAACTGCACATCCTAGAAAGGCAGATGGGGCATTGTCACCCCACCTGACAGGTGGGCAAATGGACAACTTTCAACTTTTAGAACACAATACCTCAAGAATGATGTGACCTAGGATGTTCAGATTCACACCATAGATATATCTACTAAAGATGAATCTTGGTGACCTTGACATTAGATAAAGGTCAGAGGTCAAGATCTACTGAGACCTGGTAATTACGTGTTCTAGAACCTGTGCTTCCAGGGGATTTTGTGCAACCTCAAGATTTTACTCCCAGAAGGCCAAGGGGTAGCACTGACGGCTGATAGTATTTAGTACAGAAGTCGGGCTAGATGAGAACAGTGTGTGGAGAACTGTAGCCTAGAAAGTCCATGTTAAACATTCAGATCTTCAATTATCAGCTATAGTCAATATAGTCATTTATTTTTTTCTGGCTTCCCTAAGGGTTTCCACTGCGTGTTCACCCAGCTCAAGGTGTAAGCACTGCTGGCATTAAGGACATTCTTATGTAGAAAGAGGTGAGGTTTGGCAGGGTTGCTGTGGACATGGAAGAGGTGGAAGCTGGAGTGTTCAAGCTCCTTCAGCAGGCTGTACCAGTACCGCACCACAGATGGCTCATCGCCTCCCACCTCAAAGCCTGCCCAGTGTAGGTGAAGCTCCAGCAGCAGCTGTCCCACTGAATCCAGGACTCCTTCGAGGATCAAATTTTCCAAAATCTTCCATTCTGCACTCTCCATATCTGCCTTCAGAACATCCACCTAAAGCAGAAAAGGAAAAAAACACTTGATTTAAATGTGTCTTACATGTGTGGTAGAGTTTTTGAATGCAAAAGCTATCAAAAGATGAAAAGGAGTAAGGGAAGCATGTTTTTTTTCTGCTCTATTGATGTTGATGATGGATTGAGTGAAAGAGCAGGCAGACAAGGCTTGCTGTGATAGAGCAAGGAGAAAATGCTTCAGAAGATGAATGTTAATAGCACCCTTAGGTCATACTCATGTAAGGACGTTCATGCATGCTCAGGGTTTCATGCATATCCTTAGGACAGTGGGCTTCCTCTTAGGTTTAGTATAGCAGATTGCTAAAGATATCCACTGTATGACCCTTATGGGTTCAAAGTACATTTATGTCATTTAGGCTTACCAGTGTTTCATCCTTTTTTCAGGAAGTCTATCATGTAGCCATAATTAATAGTGCAAAGACTTTAGAAGATTAATTAATCAAAGAAAATATCAGGGATGAATGCATTGAACATATAAAAGCTTCTATGCCTTTTTCTTGTAGGAAATGCTAATATTTCTTGCGCTAAACTGAGATTGTCTGGCGGCGCGGCAGCGAATATATTAAACTGGCTGTGAAATTCCTCTCCAGTTGATGCATTTGCAACACCACAATATTCCCAGAACTCATTAGTTAGAACTGAACAGGCTTCAAAAACAGCTATCTGTGGCAGAATGTTGTCCTCTATTCTCCCCATCATTTCCCCACACTCCCACAAGCAGAAATATGTTCTTTAATTGGACAGAAACCTTGTGATGAAAAAATGATCAGACATCACTGAAAAGGAATTGTTCTGTTAATCTCTAACAAAAGTGCCTATCTGCTTATTCGCGTGTGTACATTATAATGCCTTTTAAGCATTACAGCTGATCACACAGCTTCATTCTATTTGTTGTAATTTTTCTCCCCCATGGCCTTCACATAAATGGACTTTTTTTTGCCTCTTTGGTCCCTGATCCAGAGATGCCAATCTCAGCTGTCTGTAGGAGAGATTGCAAGTACTGGTAAGACTCCTGAGTAGAACCCATATGGTGTTAGAGCTTACATTGCTGTGAGGAGTTTGCTATGCTAAACGGTTCTTAACTATGTTGAAAGGAACCGACTGTTTCCTGGTGTTTCAAAAGTACAGTAAGGTGTTTTATCTGTGCCAGCGAATCAAAATGCATGAATTTCTTTGGCTGTCTTGTAAAAATTTTTTTTTTGAGAAGTCAGGTTTAGATTAGACACACACACACACACACACACACACACAAAAGCGCAAACCAAAATTGACTTTGCAATAATGAAGCTGATCAGCCTCCATAGACAATTTTCTGTCAAATGACTTAGCACACTGTGAAATTCCTGCCCTCCCTAACACAGATATTAATGTGAGACTGCCGTTAAATGGTTTTACCCAATGGGTGAAGAGTGCCTCTCCTCCTAGTGAGTCATAATGCATGTGATTATTTCTGCACAGCATTAGGCTGCGCATTGGAACAAATTCTCATTTTAGAGAGGCTTTTGGTAAAAAGTTGTAAACAAACAAGCTTGCTGATTTAAGAGAGCAACTGGAAAGTGGAAGTTTACATTTGGGCTTGTTGACTGACCTGAGATATATTTATTTTAGATAAATCCTAGATATTACCCAGACTTTATTTTTCCTTTTATTGCATATAATTGGCCTTGTCCGAATAATGCAGTTGACCAGCCAAAAGCCTGCCCAAACCTATGAGTGTCACATTATTTCTGCATTTATTTGGGTGTGCTGTCTAAGCACAAGAAGCACCGTCTTTGTCAAAAGATTATTAGATGTAAGTTTTTTCTGCTTAGCCTAATTAAATTCTGTATGGTAGTATCTCTGGGCAGTGTTACACAATTACTGCCATGATCAATTGTCCAATATGCAGCTTTTTGCTAAACAAGATGTGACTTCCTGCTACTGACATTTGACCCCGTTGTGACAGTGTGTGCTGTCTCAGCTGGTCACTGCAGCTCTGCGAATGAGTAATCTGTGTGGTTTTTAACCGTCGCAGATAAGAAGTGCTGCACAAATGCATATTTTGACCTTTCAGAGTGACTGTGTTTCTTGATTGCTGGCTTTCCTGTCGTAGAGGATTGGAGGAGAAATAGCTCTGCTGCTGCTGCTGCTGCATGCTCCTCCGGCACACTGTGTACTCACATTAAAACCTCATTACAAGGATGCGTGTGTGGCTCTGCATTTAAAACAGGTGAGGTCTGTTATCTATAACGCAGCATGGTGTACAAACCCACCCACACGTATTGTAAACAAGCCAGCCTTTACTTGTTCGTATCTTGTCACAAACCGACATCTTCATATCTTTCCAAATACCTTATATGATCCAGTGTTTGCTTCTTACTGCAGAAAAGGATTTAACAACTCAAACTGCTGAGCTTAAATCAGCTGAAGGAGAGCGCCTGTGTTGATGCAAGGCATGCTGCTTTAGTCCCATTAAAATTTAGTCTTTATTTTTATTTGTTTTCAGGAAAAATTTGCCCACCTAGCAGCCAGTATATTGACTGAAATGTTCACTTCATTCCAGGAGAGAAGTATGCTTTGCTTTTCATAGTCTCAACAGTGGTGATGCAAAAAATAGATTTTGTCCTGGGGGGGTGGCATCGATAGAGGTGCTCGGTAAAGTTCATGTCAAAAAAGGGATCACCTCCGTGTAACGTAAGCACTTTGTCCTGAGGCTGGTACTAGATGAAACCAGTGGAATCCTAAATTTCACGATTTTATCAATTTTCTTTTGTACCAGTGAAATTAAAAGAAAACAAATAAACAGAAACTTCGGATTCACACTCGATGCTGGATTCAAGATGCATCTTGAGTGTTTGGATTACGAGCGGACAGCTGGGGCACATCGGTGTTTACACCTGCATCTGTCGCGCCACCAAGGTGTCCAGATGCCTACTTGCGTTCAGATTTCATTACTGTCTATGTCACAGCTACCTGTCACCAGCAAAGCAGCACATTTGTTCAGAAAGGTCCAGAAAAACAAGCAAAATGTTACAAGAAGCTATATACACGCATTCCCTCTTGATACTGGCAAGGATCAAGCCATGTGTGAAGGGCGAAAGGGACGAGATGAAACAGGGTCACCACACCCTGCACTGATGACATATTTTCCTGTTTATGTCCCTGTGGAGGACACATCAGCACACATGACTGTTTACACTGCACCCATATCTACCTAAAGACAGATGCCTGAAGCAAGTGTAAGCAGAGTCTGTGGGGTAGGATCTGACTTATAGCGTAGCATCAAAAAACACACTGTAGCAGCCAGCACTGCAGGGAAGTTACACCCCCAGCAACGGCACATACACAGAGCGATTTCGGATGGGATTTTTCACATTTTTTTCAACAAAAGAGCCTTCAGTTGTACAAATGTTTCAACTTCACTGTGTCTTCATGAGTCAAAAAACTCTGAGCAGTTGAATTGATCAGTGCACTTTGGTCCCTCCTGTCCTTTGAAAGTTTGTTGTTTTATATTTTTTGTTCATGACACTCATTCCTCAAGCCAAGGTAGATATGAGTTATATTGGGGGTGGGGGTTGGAATTAGTGGCACAACACAACCATTTTCACCTTTAGCAGGTACTTTTTGACTCTTTGTTTTTGTCAGCTGCTCACTTACTTACAAATTGTTGCCACAGATTTGGCACGCAAACCTCTCAGGTCTTTGTATCTTCTCCTGAACTCAAACTGGGGATATTTCATGTGTGGGGCAAATATGTAAACTACTACATTACCATGGAGCCACACTAACTAGAAATAGGAGGATAAGTATCTTTCATTTACCAAACTGAATGCTCGGTCCTTAACCAATAAGTGTAACTGTAACTACTAAAGCTACCTTGTGTTGTGGAGATATTACAACAAGAGAGCCTGATGCCTTTAAATCATGATTTAATTACCTCTTTAGAGAAGCTTCCTTGACCTTGAATTACCATTCAGCCTGTTCCTATTCAGGCATGTTTGCTGGATCTATAATTGCATTTTTTAGTATGCATGCTATTAATGGGCTTGGTGCGTGTGTTTATGATTGATTGTGAATGCAGATCCCTATCTGATGAGGTGAAACACAAACCCTGAGGAGATCTGGAGAGGTAATATACATACAGCACAGTAATATTTGCAAGAAAATATATATATATGTCAAGATATTCACCCGCAGTTTGAGAGGGACAACAGAGGAATTAATCATGACAAGCTATTTTATGTTGAGGTGCACAGAAGCAGACCTGTGTTTGCTTGCAGCATATGAATAATGATGACACGGTGAGAAAGGAACACTTTCATTATGCTTAAGGCAGTTTTATAGCACAATCTACAACCATTCGTCTGTTTTCTTCTTATCCAATTCAGGGTTGCGTGCAGGCAACTGCTTGGGGCCCCTCACCATTGCGGGGCCCCCGAGGGCTGACAAGCTTGCAGTGCCAGCAGGAGAGACCTAATCTCCTGTTTAACCAAACTGAATGATAGCAGTGAAAGCCACTCAGTGAAAATGAAGTATTTTCCTTCTGAGAGTGAAAAGAGAAAGAAAATAAAAGACTACTCAGCCTCCCTGGGAAGGTGTATGCCAGGGTGCTGGAGCCCAGAGTTCATCTGTTAGTTGAACTTCAGATTTAGGAGGAACAATGCGGTTTTCATCCTGGTCACTGAGCACTGGACCAGCTCTTTGACCTCTGGAGGATATTTGAGGGTGCACGGGAATTTGCTTAACCAGTCTACATGTGCTCTGTGGACGTGGAGTTCCTGCACAACCTTTGCAAGAGTTTGGTCCGCATTGCTGGCAATGCATCCCAGTGGATGCTGGACTCTGCCAGGGCTGCCCTTTGCAACCAATTCTATTCATAACATAATGGACAAAATTTCTAAATGGAACCAAGTAGGAGAAGACTTCCACTTTGGTGGCCTCAGAATTTCATCTCTGCTTTTTGCAGATGACGTGGTACTGTTGGCTTCATCAGGTGGTGGCCTCCAGCTTGCCTTAGAGTGGTTTGCAGCTGAGTGTGAAGTGAAGGGAATGAGAATTAGCAGCTCTAACTCTGAGGCCCTGGTCCTTAGCTGGAAAAGGCTGGATTGCACACTCCAGGTCAAGGACGAGTTGCTGCCTCTAGTGGATGAGTTTAAATATCTTGGAGTCTTGTTCACAAGTGAGGGAAAAGGGGAGTGAGAGATTGACAGGTGGACTGGGGCCATGGCTGCAGTGATGCGAATGCTGCACCGGTCCGTTGTCGACAGCAAGAGAGGTGAGCAGGGGGAAGCAGGGCACTGCAGCCAATTTAGAATGGGAGGAAGCTGGAGTACCTAGAGAGAACCCCTGCAGACACAGGGAGAACATGCAAACTCCACACAGAAAGGCCCCAACCTGGATTCAATCCCAAAAACTTGTTGCTGTAAGCGGACACTGCTAACCACCACACTACCATGCCACCTGCAGAATCTTCAGCAGGATTTATTTATTTACTGTGACCATGCCTTTCCAGAGCCTCTGCAGTGCACTCTAACTCTTACCTTTCTGTGTCCAAAGTCATTAAGTATGGTGGCTAGTTTCTTCGTGTTGGCATACTGACGCTGGGCAACAATGGCCGGGCTGGGATCCCTCCAATCTACAGAAAGCCGATGGAGCCACATTTCAGCTTGCTGCAGGTGAGGCTGTTTAAGGCTGGGATCAAAACAGTGGACCTCACAGCCCAACTGGGCGAGAGAACTTTCCAGGGACCGGTCATCCACTCCTAACCTGGAACATGCAGATAGGGAGTGTAAGAAATGTTGCAATCCAGTGAGCAGATGAAGAGATTCCTCATGGGACACATGAAAACTGTGTGGCACTAGTGGCCCAAATTAAAAATCAGTCTTTAAACTCAAGAGCATTAATTCTTTTGGCTATGAATATCTGTACAAAATTGTATGGCAACTAGTTATTTCAGTCCATAGAATCACACCCCTTGTGTACAGAAAGTCAGGTATGAAAACACAGGTGTTAAAAATTTCAAACGGTACCCAGCCTTAGACCAAGACGGATGTTGCATGAATGCAGCTGTATGACTTCAATACATCTTAATCTAGTGTATGCTGGGTTGAATTTCATGGGAAATTGGTTGTCAACTAAAAATAAAACCATCGTCTTCATCGTTGCGCTACCATTTCATATCACCGAGGGCCAAGTGATTACGAGCACAGAGCAGGATGAAGGCCTTCTTCTTCTGTATTCCACTGATCTAAAACTTCAAAAATGCGCTCTGAAAAGCTGCTAAAGAGAAAACATTTGATCAAAGACCCAAAGATTGTCTTTGTGGCATAAAACAACACCTTAGCCAGTCGTTAACACATGTCAAGTGCGACAGAGCGAATAAAACTGATAAAAGGATACATGCAGGATAACACCACGGAGTCACTGTGATCTTACTCGGCCTACTAGCCAGAAAAAAGATCAATAATTCAAACAAAGGGAATAAAGGTTTTGGCCAGGAGATTCTTAACGCTTCTGTTTCTCTCTCATGTCTCTTTTGTTTCATGTTTCTCTCCTTTGCTCTCCACCTCCACATCTCTTTCCTACAAGTGCCCTGCTTCTCCATTTTAAAAAGTGTAAATCTAAGTAGACTGACATGTTCCCTTGCGTTTCATTCTCTTTCACTGTTTCCCCTCCCTTCTCCCCCCCAGCTTCCCCACCAACCTCTCTCACTGCTGTTCACCCCTCCCTTCTCTAATTCCACAATTTTCTCCTTTTCTTCCTGTCTCTGTCTCTGCATTCCCCTGTGTCTTGTTTGCGCTGTGGCTGTATTCTGTAATTGTGGCAAAGGGAGTACATTTCACAGAACGCATCTTTTACAGATGAGGCGCCAGGTCCCCAAATGCATCCCACTAGCAGAAAGATGAGAAATGAGCATATGTGAGGGATTGAGATGCAACTAGATGTCTCTTTTTATAGCACTAAATATTTCATTGAGAGTTTCTCATTCTCTGGTGGGGTTTGGGGGTGGATGAGAATCACTGCAGCAACACTACAGCGATAAGGGATTACTCACGAAGTGGCAGGAGCAAAGTGGGGAGTCACATGCCCTTCAGAATAAAAAAAGCAATGCTCCCGATGGAGGGTCTCCACTAGGTCTCTCATGAGACCACAGAGTGCAGGAGGGATAACACTCTGGATGGATGGCTACATAAATGTGTGTGCTAGAGAAGGACATGTGGCTTGTAGAGGTTATGAGAAGAGGGCTGTTGACATAACCAGATGTGAAGATCTGTGAATGTTCAGAGTCTTGGTCACAAACACCCAGGGACTACAAATGTAATTAAGAGCTGAATTAACAGACAAGCAAACAAACCCCTAAAAGCAATGCACAATAGACCAATGGCTATCAAAATAAAACAGGAAGTAACAGAACAGAGAAAAACCTGACACAAAGACTTGACAAGATACAAGGAAAGATGAGAGTAATGGGGGTGGGTGGGGGTTAGGGTTAGGGGTCAAGTTTGAAACATTTTCAAGGGACAGAAATCTTTTCTGCACTTCTCGTGTAAGTTCAGCATCACTTTTCACTACTGTCTGCTTAAATTTTGCTTAAGGCAAAAAATGTCATGCTTGTGTATTACTGGATCACTCGAATAAAATGACTCCATCACTGATTTATTATTAAAAAACACATACAAACTGCTGCGCTTAACCTTAACAGGTAGGTTAAGTTAAAATGGAATTTGGGGGGGGGGTTGTTACCAAGAGGAAACTGATGGAGTTGAACACTGCAGTTTGTCTAGCCGTCTCTACAGGCTAATTTCCCCATTTGTGATCACAGTATTGGCAGTAAGCTTTTTATAACGTACCAAATTAAAATTTTTTTAAGGGTTCAGGTTATTATGTAGCTACTTGGACTGTACCCAGATTAGATTTCTGCACATGCACTGATTTGGACCTCTCAACCTCTTTTAGAAAAGAAAGAAAGAAAGCTTTATTTGTCACACACATTTATATGCAGTGAAATTCAGTCTCTGCAGTTAACCCATCACACATAGACACAGTGCAACGTGGAACAGGGGGCAGCTGGAAAGCGCCCCTGGAGCAACAGGGGTGGGGGGTGTGGGCGGGGGGGGGGGGGGGAGTGGGGCTTGGCCCGGGGGCCGAGGGGGTGGCCCGCGTGGTGGAAGGGGGG
>VUQK01016873.1:45811-59711 GCA_015106715.1 Bujurquina vittata
GAAAGGGGGGGTGGGTTTGCCACTCACCCCCCCCCCCCCCCCCCCCCCCCCCTCTCCCAGTGGGTGTCTTTGTATGATCTCACACAGCAGACTCACTGTAACACAAAGTGCACTGAGTGGCTTGTGATTTTCCTCCAGCAACATGTGGTTTGAGGTTGGGTTTGTACAGAGTAGCACATTTAAGAGTTGAGATTAAAGGCTCCCAGCTGTTATCTCAAAAGTCTGACAACTAGAAAGAGTATAAATATATCCTTGGCTCCATCACAACTATGTATTTTTAGTGTTTCTCATGGTAAAAAACAAAACAAAAAAAAACTTCTCGGTTAATGAAAATGAAATAGCCATATTTCTGCAAACTTTGAAGAAAATGGATGATTGTTATTTGAAAGGTCCCTTTGTGCACTCCCCTACATAATTTGGAATGACACCCCCCACCCCAGCCCCAGTAGCTTCTTTTCTTTTGGCTGGACTTGGATACTAATCTCATACTGAGAAAATAAAGCTAAGTGCCTGTCTAGAGCTGTTTATTTCTCGAGGGTAGATGGTGCACGCATAATATACGCTGCAATGTCACTGCAGTGAAATGATCCAAACGTTTAGAAAATCAAATGGTTTGTATGTGTAAACATGTTTCCTGATTTCATCTGCCTGCAGTTACTGCATACCTGGCTGTGGAGCCTGCTTGTGAGCTGCTGTAAAAGCGGATAACTCTGCTCTTGTTGTTGCCTAAGAAAGATCACTTAAAGAAAGCAGGTTTTGCACTCAGTGTGGCCAATGAAAACCTAAAACACTATACTAGCGTGCTTGCAAGTTTCGTCTATTTCTGTGGAGTTTCTGATTTGCAGCCATTTGTTTGCATTCATTTGCCTTGGCTTCACAGTCTTGCCTAACTTGTGTGATTCAGATGCGTTTACTTCAGTGTAAAGGTTTGAGAATATATTTAAAATTGTGGTCATGGGTTACTGAATGTAAACCGATGAACAAGCACGCCAGTTTGATCCATTTGTGATTAAATCTATATCACACTAAAGTGTGCAAAATGGGAAGCGGTCTGGTTGCTTTGTGGAGTGATTCTAGGTGAAAATAGTGCCTGCATAACCTTTATTCGCTGCATTATTTATGCACAGTTCGTGTGCAGAATCGTGTGGCAAATGTGTTATTTTTAAAAGTGATGCAAACTTGGTGCTCACTTTAATAGAGTACACTGTGATGTAATGCAGTGGGGTTTGTAGCAAATGTGCTAAAAACATAGCAAGCGCGACCGGTATGGTCCTTTAAACCTTCGTAGACTGTGCTGGGTTTGCCCACTGAGGAGCTTCTGCAAGGCTTTTGTCTATGTTTCTATTTATTTCTGGTGGGTGTACCAGACTAGCTCTGTATTTACATTTCAGTGGCTTGAGTGACTGAGGACAGAAATAAACCTCTCTTACTAAAGAGAAGAAAACATACAGTGACGAAACACATATTTTTAAGCTCCTGTGCTATAAATTCTATCTTTGCGAGGCTGGTTTTGTGGAGTTCATATCGGGTTATAAATAGTTCAACTGCAGCATACATTGTTGCTAACGGATATGGAATTTTTAGCCCAAATCAGGGAGGTGATGCACCAGCACTTGAGTTCTTGTGACTCCCTGGTTCCCCAGACGTCTCAGCTGGTGCTTAAGGGTGGCTGTGACCTGACTCGAGTCACACCTTTGGGATTACCAGAGTCAACCTCGCTCTTTCTTTTCAACAGTCCCTTTCCTCGTTCTGTTGTTGTTGAGCCAGGTCTTTCAGTTTTCCGAGACACGAGGAGGGTCATCGGGTTTCTGCCTTAGAAATTCTGCCGGGGCCTGATACTGCCTGGCAGAGGTTAGAGCAGGATTGCGTTTTCTGTTCTTGCTTTATCCCAACACTGAAATAATCAATGCTGAGGAACATGGTCTTCATTGGCAATCGAGCTGTTACCCATTTGAACAAAAGTAATTAAAAATTGCCTTGCAAATAGATGAATTTGTGTCTCAGCTAATTAAAAGAATCATTTGAATTAAACTGGAGACTCTTTGGCTTGTTGGTTGTTTTTTAAATATTCTAATCAAAAGTTTTAAAGCCTAATATTAGTGTTTATTCTATCCCCACAGGCAACATAGAAGCATCTAGTTTGTATTTTTGATCAACTTCCATTAATGGTTTTAGTGGTTTAAATTACTCGTACCAGAAAAGACTGATATGTTTATCACTGTTTATTGTTTTTTGCAGTTGTAAATGGATTCATTTTGACTGTAGGCTGCAGACAAAGGGAATTAGAATTTGGAGAATTTGTCTGTCGTTTTCAATTGAGAGTTTGTGCAGTCCCCTCATATAATAATAGGTAAAAGACAGATGCATTGGTAACATTCTCTATCACTGGATGATCATTTTTGCTGGGTGTTTTGTATTTCATAGTCTAAAGTCTTCTAAAATGAAAAGAGAATCTGTGGTGTTCGCTCATGGTGTACTGTATTTACAGCCTGCCTGTGGGCTTTGAGGTTCAGTGTGTTTGACATGTGAATGGCAGCTGGCTTATCTACGAGCAGCGGCTGAATGATGCCGCCTCAGAATTCCCCTATAAAAGCTTTACAGTTCTCACACTCTCAAAATACATTCACACTGTGAAATGGGACAATGTGGGTAGGGAAAGGAGACCTGAGAAGATGGATATGAAGTGACTTCCTGTACTTGTGGCACTTTATGATGAATACTCTGTTTCTATATGAATTCTGAAATGTGTTTTGACTTCTTTCAATGTTAGGTGATGGAGAAAGTTGTACAACAGAGAATAAATGCAGGAATAACAATTAATGATCTCTCTTTGTCTTGACAGGAAGTAGGTGGACTGAGTAGAAAGTATGGGCTTAAATCAAAGGAAGTTGGTCTAAGCACAAATTTCTGCCCCTCATACAGAGTAAAGTTGTGGACTGAAACTGCTTCATTGTATCAAGAGTAATGAATGTGATGCATGCTGTTGTTGCTGCTGAGCTTAATTGCTTTCTAAGCAGAGGAGTACAGACAACCAAAAATAATGGCAAGTAAATACTTCGTATTTGTATAAATTCTATTTAATTATTGGTTGTCCTCAGTATGAAGTGTGTTAACACAACTGAAAACTTGATAATGTCAGTGTAACTCTATTAACATATTAAACATACATACATATTTTTATGCTTGTACGCTTCCACTGATAAGAAAAGATTCAGCACAACATCACTTCTTGGCAGGAAGAATCCTGAGATGGGCAGTCTACATTTATCATCGTACTGATGACTATACTGTGCATTCATTTATGTACAGCACAGACAGAATTAACTAATTAACTAATGAATTAATTGTTGTGTTTTGTAAAAAGCTGTTTTTATTTACCAGCATGAGTATGAGCTTCACTTGTGCTTTGTGTAATAAAGATGTAATAAAGTACACATTCATGTGTTTAATTTTCTGTATTTAACATATGCAGATATTGCTCAGCCAAAGAGTGCACCCTCATTTTTGCAGGTACTAACAGAAGGTCTTAGGGTGTGTAACAAGATGAGTGTACACTGGGCAGGTCAAAGCTTCATGGCATTGGCATTCATCGCTGAATAACTCCTGTACGTGTATGAGTGCCCAAGTACTTTTGTCCATATAGTGTATATCATCATACTAACCCTCATTCTGCCAGTTACAGAACAAAACTGGTGGTCACAATCACCATTACACCTGCTACACATCAGAATTGCCCTTTTTTTTTGTCCATGACTATGGTGAAATACAGCCTCACACAGCTGTGCAACTGTACACTTTTCGTCACAAACCTTCTAACCTAATTGTGATTACAATATACATAGTTGAGTGACAGCAGAATCAGCACAGGAACAATAGTTGCCTAAATTAGCATATATAATATGGTGACTTCTCATGACTTTGCAAGCCGCCAGCATTTCAGCTTGAGAGATGGAAGTGCGTTGGAGTGTGTAGGTTATGCATTTTGTATGTGCGTCATTGTGAGAAAAGGCCAGCAGTCTGTTTATTGCTGTTAAAGTCAGGAGGCTGAGTCATCAGAGCCTGTCGTGTTTTCTCTCCTCTTTCATTCTCTCTTTAGCCCTTTTCAAGAAATGGGATATGTAACACTGCTATCTCCATAAGTGTGTTAAAGTGACAGCACAGGCCGGTTTGCCTGTGTTCCTCTCTCCACCCCTGCTGCTGCTGCTGCTGCTGTTGTTTTTGACCAACACATTTTTATGCCTGTCTATAATTTACCAACTCACCCCTCTACTCTTTTCCCAGCGGGGAAGAGAGCCTGCATGAGGAAAATGATTTAAGAAGATGCGCGTGCGGTTTTTAATGTGGATGTCTGACGGCCAAGAGATTACATTTCCTTTTGATTGGTTATAAAACAGACCCCGGGGCTCTCTCTCTCTCATGCACACTCATACACGCAGTTTATTAAGGGAGACAGAATTTGTCAGCAACAGTCTGTTATTCAAGTAAGGAAGCAACCTTTCCTACGCTTCACCCCCTTGAATGAGCTTTAAAATGAGATTTGCCTTTTCTAATGACTCCTCGCTTCATCTTGCTCAGAAAATGCCTCAAAGCTGAAAATCTTTAACTTCTGGCATTTTCAGAGTGTAGCAGAGATGACAGATCAGCGAGCGCTGTGTTTATAAAGCGGTGACACTTAAGTTGTTGGCATGCAGTAAAAATGGCATTGGCTAAGAAGCTAATGTGAAAGTGAAAATGTTCCATACTGACAGCTATATACAGATGTCTCCATATATATGTATATCATTTAGCCCTAATAGCTAAATACAGACTTAATTTTATTCTTCATTCATCTTATTTTAAAATAGTTCACTGCTCAATTCAGTGTCACAGCAGGGGGCTGGAGTCTATCCAGGCAGGTGGTGTCTGTTCAGTTTACTAGTTAACCTAACATGCATGTCTCTGGACAACAGGATGAAGCCTCTGAGAGAACCTGCACAGGCACTGGGACGTGAAAACTCCACGCAGAAAAGCCCCAGCTGGCTGCTGGATTTGAACCCAAGACTTTCTTTCTGTGAGGGAGCAATGTCAACCACTGCACCACTGTGCAGCCTGAAGCATTTTCAGCAGCTCTTCAACAGATTTTAGAATTTGAACATATCTCCTGACAATCTATCTTGTAGCCCTTCTTCTCAGAGTGAGTTTCATTAGTGCTGTGGTAATTTACAGCTCTGAATACTGTCTCATATACATGCTATTAATCGCCGGGTCAAGGCCATTTAGTTTCACAAGTTGCCTGTGAGATAGATGTGGTTACGTCCCCGTCTTTTATGTAACTTTCGAAGATCATCCAGTCATATAAAGAAGTATAAGAGTGCAATTATCTTTACTGTAGATGTAATTATGACTTCTATAAAACATTAAACAGGTTTTACTTTTATTAACAGAAGCTCACAAGTGGATCAAAGTGAGAATGAAGTTCTGTTTCTGCTAAGTGTAAAGCTTAGATATTTGCACAATGTGTACATGTCGATAGTCTAAACAGTTATTTTGCAGTCATCGTATTCAACAGCAAAACCGGGTAATAGACACTATAAATATGAAAAGGTTATATTAAGGTTACATTAGGTTACATAAGGTTTTAAAATGTCATTTTCCTCTGTGTTTCTGGGAAACATCAGCCTGTGCTTTTCATCCTGCCCTCCAATAATTGAGCTTCCACAGGAGAATTTCCTTAAGTTCTTCCACTGCTATTCATCAAGGTCGCTGGAGAAGTCCTTGTCATCTTCCTTGCAGAACAGCAGCCTGCAGCTTTCCAGCCCATTATTTTTATCTGTGATGCATGAATATGTTCAGGGGGAGAAGAAAGCAGCGTGCGAGCGGGCGAGGGAGCGACAGAGAGAAGTTAAAGAAAAGGAGAGAACCTAAGAGAACGATGGGTTTAGAAGTGGGAGGTGAGTCTGAAGTTTTAAAGTGATTCAGACAGCAGAGATGAGAAAGCAAAACGAAGGATGAGAGGGACAAGGTAACATGACAGAGCAAAGGAGTTAGCGCGCATCTTTGAGATGAGAGCCGAAAGGGAGACAAATGCAGAGTAGGTAGGGAGGAGGAGAGAGAGCTAAATAGCAGCAGCACATGACACAGAAATTTTTATCGGGGCACCTCCAGGGCATCTTATGAGACAAATTCTATGTTAAAAATTAGGCGGCGTGAGCATATGGTGCTATGTAATATTGATGGTGCACAAGTGCCCATCTCAAGGCGTGTGATGATAGCCCTGCAGTGATTTCCATGGCATTTAAAACTCTTGTGCTGGTGCTCCTTTGTCTCTAGTTTAGGTCATTAAAGATTTAAAGACAAAGGCAAAGAAGCATTTATTACCCTAAAGTAACAGAATGAGGAACTAAAGTGGAGAGCAAGAAGCTCATTGAGGGCAAGAACAGTGAATACCTGTGCGTGTGCATGTGTGCGTCTGTGTGTGTTGTTGGTAGGGAGGTTGACAGAAATTGGCTGTGAAAGGGGAACAAAAGGAAGAATGATGGATGGGAAGATCAAATGACAACATGAAGGCAACAGTGAAGAGCAGAGATGAATCACAGAGAAATGCATGAAATGCATTAAGAGACAGCAGAAGGGAGGGAAGTGGAGGGCGGTTAAGCTGCTGCGCTAACACACCCTTCATGGGTCACGGGGTCGAGCTGCTGGAGTTTATGCATGCTTGTGTTTGAGTGTGTGAAAAGTTGTGTTTGCGCCAAAGACACAAAATGAATTGTCCTTTGTTGGAGCTGACTGTATTAGATTTACAGCTGATGCATTAGGAGAGTGTTTCATTTTTATTTGGATGTTAGGCCTACACCTGCTAACTTGTCCCAAAACAATAAATGCAGTGGCATTCATGTGTGGCAAACCCTCTTTTTTGACATCAAAGCACTTCTGGGGCACTTGTTGAACATGCAGTGATTCTGCTGCCTGTTCTTCCATCATCGCCCTCCTGGGATTTACTGAGCTTTAAATCAGTGCGCCTGAGTTTCTCTGTCTGCTGCACCACTGATCTAGGATCAGGTAATCTTACAACAATCTTAAACGCAACAATTAAGAGCCAAGAAGTTGACGTTATATTAAACTTACTTTTCTGTGTAGTCGAAGAGGAGGACAGCATTGTGGTGAGGGGCCCTCTCTGTCTTCCTCCGTCTTCCTAACCAGACTGTCCTTCTTCAGTTTGCGAACATAAGAAATTCTCCTTTTAATGCTTTTGCCCGGCTGCTCTGCTTCTTCTGCAGAGGCCTGTTTCATTATGCTGTGTTGACCCCACTTCTGATTAGATTTGGTTGGACCTCCCAAAGCCAAGGGTGCTGAGGTACCCTGCCAACCTCTCTCCAGGTAAACATGAATGCACACACACACAGCAGTGAGCAGAATGCCCAAACGCAGCAGCAGCCCCAGAGTGAGTCGCTCTCTGCCCATGTCCATCCACTGTGTTGTTCTCCTTGTCTCTGTGGCTCACCCTAGTCCAGTGCTTCAACTCAGAGTTTCAGTTTGATTGCCTTTTCTATCCCATTTTGATTCTCTTTGTGTTCAAGGAGCTCTTCTCTTCTCTTCTCTTCTCTTCTCTTCTCTTCTCTTCTCTTCTCTTCTCTTCTCTTCTCTTCTCTTCTCTTCTCTTCACCACCCGTTTGTTTCAAGGCTAAAATCCACCATTAGACAAACACCCGTAAGTTAATGAAAGGCAAACACCTTTGCTCATAAACCAACACACACACGTGCACATTTGTGCGCCTTTGCCTGCATGACTGTGTGCATGTTCCTGCTGAGGGTCTGCAAACTGAGTCTGTGCCACCCTTTTTGAAAACTTTGGAAACTCCCTCCTCACACTTGTAAGTCTCTCTCTCTCTTTTTAAACCTAAACACACGCCCCTTTAATTTGCTTTCTTTTTTCTTTCAGGGAGACTCACACCACACACACACCAATCTGTTCTGCCCCCTCCTTGGTGCTGCTTCTCCCACCCAGCAGAATCTCATGTTACTGTGTAACTCCGGTTATGGGTTGGCTCTTCTGCTCCATAACGGGGCCATGCAGGTCTTCCTCTCAGCATCTGGCTCTCTCTGGACACGACTACATTCATGCACAAATGAAAAGCAGTTCTTATTTGCAGTATCAAAGAAAAAAAAACAACCCATTGTTCTTTAATTTTATTTGTGTATGCTATGGTGTTTCTTTAAGTGCTACAAAAATTCCTCAGTGATTTTTTTTCTGTTATTGCAAGAAGAATAAGCAATCCTCTAAATACCAGCTTTGGCACACTGGGCAATTACACCGAATCAAGTAAATTATATTTGGAGAACCAGAGACAATGAAGGCTGCCAGTTACAGTGAGACGATCTCTGCTGCCACCTTGTGGTTAATTCAAAATAGCTGCACATGGGATTGATCACAACACAAAAAGTCTTCTGATTTGGGTCAGCCAAGCATTTTGCTGATAGTGGTAATGTTGGTATAAGAGCACAAGGAAAGAATTCATACAGAGTTTAACAGCATGCAGAAATTTTAACATTATGCACCGTAAATACAGGTTGGACACAGGTTTGTAGTAAACACACAGGAAAACCATGTTCCTTTTGTGGTTTTTGAAAAACAGAAAAACCTCTCTGCTACAATATGCATATTATAATGATTTGTGCAGATCTGGACAAAAGCATTTTTCCCTCCTCTCCTCTCTTCCACCAAAACAGGGTCCAGAGAGAGGTCATGTGAACTTAATCTACTCACATCTACTTTTAAAGCAATGTCTCAATGGGAGACTAGTTCCCATAGATGGATGGATGAAACAAAAGCAAAAGTGGCTGCTGGGAAAAATTGATATTGGCAAGGCTTAAAACAACAAAATAAGCTCTAAGAGGGAGAGAGTAAATCCATAAATGGCTCATAGTTGCTATAGAAATTATTAATTATACAGTTGGTACGGAAAGCATTCAGACCCTTTTACATTTGCGCCCAAGGAGCTCAGAGACAGAACTGTAACAAGGCACAGATCTGGCCAAGGTTACAAAAGAATTTCTGCAGCACTCAAGGTTTCCCTGAGCACAGTGGCCTCCATGATCCTTAAATGGAAGAAGTTTGGGACGACCAGAACTCTTCCTAGACCTGGCTGTCCAGTAGTGATGGCCAAATGAGGCAATAAAGCAGTATTAAACCACTTTGCCAATTGTATTGAACATGGGTTCGTTCATTCAAAGGTTCATTTCAGGGACATCTAGTGGTGAAATAGTAGACAACAAACACTGTCAACATGTTCAGCTGATTCAGCAGATAAATGTTGACTAGTATCTGGGATAGAGAGAGTGTGTGCTTTAGGACACAAAGTAGGTGCAGGGACGGTTGCGCTTGCATAACTCAGACAGTCATGCAATTTGGGGGTGGGAATCTAGAGGTTTCTATATAGGAATACGATTTTTTTCACTGTTCTTGGATTGAACCAGTTTCTTTTTTTGCTGACAACTTGTCCACATTTTGAAAAAACACGTTCACAAGGAACAGAGGACACTTGTATGCATAAATATTGGTGTTCTAATTTAAATGTTTCGCCAGTAAGTGAGTGGGTCTGCTGATCTTTCCAGTGGTGGATCAGTCATGCACCTCCACTGTAGCATCTGCTGTGGCATTTTGTCTGTCTCTTCCTGGCTGGCTCCATAATCATCCAATAAATGCAATAACGACAACTCAACACCAATAAGTCACCTTCAACATCCCACAAATTCTGCATTGCTTAAGAGCGGGGTTATAAATTGCACTTTAAATGCAATATAAATGTGCCATAGTTTATTATTTATCTATTTATTCTATTCTATTGTTTGCATATTCTTTTATATTTCTTGTATATCTGAAACTTTATTTCCATCTATCTCTATTTGTGTGACTATGTAAAAAAAGTGCTACTGGAACTTTAATCTCCCTGACAGAACCCTCCCAAAGGGATTAATAAAGTTAATCTAATCTCATCTAATCTAATAAAAAATTGAGGTGCTCAAATTTGAACCTGTCACTACCGAGACGAGGTATAAGTGCCAGTGGCGCAGTGGGTAGGCGCTTGCCTTTCAGCCTGGAAGGTTGCAGGTTCGAGCCCTGTCGTTGCGTTGTGTCCTTGGGCAAGACACTTAAACCACATTGCCTAACGGTAGCGCCGGTCTCTGGCTGCATGACCGCAGATGCTTGTCTCTGGATGAGTGATCTGAAACCCTCATTTCGTTGTGTGCCTTGTGTGCACAATGAGTTGAACTTTATTTATTTACTTTAGGTAGTGTCAGTGAATCACCTGATTGGTTATATGTCACATTGGGGGGGGGGTTGCCCTGAAGCTTCGAAGCAGTGGTTCAGTCGAGAGTGGCTCGACAGAAGCCTCTCCTCAGTGCAGACATATGAAAGCCCACATAGAGTTTGCCAAAAAAACACATAAAGAACTCCCAGACTACGAGAAATAAGATTCTCTGGTCTGATGAGATGAAGATTAAACCGTTTAGAGTTCATTCTAAGTGGTATGTGTGAAGAAAAACAGGCGCTGCTCATCACCTGCCCAATACAATCCCAACAGTGAAACATGGTGACAGCATCATGCTATGGGAGTGTTTTTCAGCTGCAGGGACAGGACGACTGCGATGGAAGGAAAGATGAATGTGGCCAAGTACAGAGATATCCTGGAAGGAAACCTCTTCCAGAGTGCTCAGGACCTCAGACTGGGCCGAAAGGTTCACCTTCCAACAAGATAATGACCCCAAGCACACAGCTAAAATAACAAACGAGTGGCTTCGGAACAACTCTGTGACCATTCTTAACTGGCCCAGCCAGAGCCCTGACCTGAACACAACTGAGCATCTCTGTAGAGACCTAAAAATGGCTGTCCACCAACGTTCAACATCCAACCTGAGGGAACTGGAGAGGATCTGCAAGAAAGAATGACAGAGGATCCTCAAATCCAGGTGTGGAAAACTTGTTGCACCATTCCCAAGAAGACTCATGGCTGTACCAGCTCAAAAGGGTGCTTCTACTCAAAACTGAGCAAATCACTTATGACTGTGTGATAGTTCAGTTTTTCTTCTTTAATAAATTTGCTAAAATTTCTGTTTTTTTCTGTCAAGATGGGGTGCTGAGTGTACATTGATGAGAAATAAAATGAACTGTTTTGATTTTAGCAAATGGCTCCAATGAAACAAAGAGTGAAAAGGGGTCTTAGTTCAATTAAATTCAATTGTTCTGAATACTTTCTGCACACACTGTCTATATGAGCAAAATTACAAAAGCAGCAACTGAGCCAGCATAGATTGAATATTTTTTTCTTGGAGGATGTTCACTCAGGCCTTCAGCTGAACATACAGAGGAAAATGGGTGAACTCTGGTGAACTGTGATGACAGACAATAGTTAAACAGGTCAGCAAGTACAACGACTGAATAATCTGTCACAGCAGGTTCAGAGTTCAGGTAGTCCTGGCACTGAGGTGTGGTTTTGAGTGTTTTGTTGCCGTGGCAATCTGAATGTGAAAAACAGTACAAACCTGCACCAGATTTATGATGGAGCTTCATTTTCTCAATAATTCAAGATTGCTGAGCTGTTGAGCCCTACTGTAGCAGTCAGCCTCTTAGACTTTCTGATCAAGGACATTTTCTGCTGCTAGTTGTCAATCAAAGATGAGAATGATGCACATGTGACATACTGTCTCCAAAGGTGACTGTATGTTTTCAGCTGAAGCCCCACAATTCTCCCTCAGTTTAGTACATCTGCTAAAACTGTTTGAAGTGGTCCCTGAAATTGCATTTATTGGTCATCATTTCCAACCTTCTCCTTGCCCACCATTTTATCACTTAATTTTTCAGCTCTAACATTTTGTATTTCTATTTTTCTAATTTTTTAAAGTGAAAAGCACTTTGCAATTGTTTAAGAGCTTTATAATGATAATAATAATAATTATTATTATTTTATTTTTTTATTTAAAAAAATTATTCTGGCTACACAGACCCGACTTACAACATGTGAGTCTTCAAGCAGAAATGATGACATCATCTACTCAAACTTCCAGTCTCCTAAACATCGTCCCCGGTCAGGATGAGACTCTATCCCACCTGTCTTCAACGACTTGGACACCAGTCTTTTCAAGGCTAATTAGAGGTAAGCAGTGCTGTAGTTCATTGTTGCAAATAATACAATTCACACTCAGTTAATCTTCCTCAAGTGCATAGAGCCAATAGCTTAATGCAAACTTTAAAAAAGTACGAATAAAATTGGTGCTGAAGGGCAGCCCTGGTGGAGTCGAACATCCACCAGGAATTATATTCTGATTTATTGCCTGCAATGCGGTTACCCCATATTCTAGCAGCACCTTCCACGCTATAGTTTGAGGGACACCCTTGAACGCCTTCTCTAAATCTACAAAACATGTAGACTGGATGGACGAATTCCCTCCAGTCCACCTTTGTGAAGATGGGAACCACCACGCCAATCTGCCAATTCAGAGGCACCACCCCAGATCTCCATGTGACATTGCAACCAAGACAGTCTTGCAACATCCCGAGCCTTCAGGAATTCCTCTATAGAAGGCATGTCAGGAGGATTAAGGAAATCCTCTGAAATATTCCTTCCGCCACCTGAATGTATCCTTAGTTGAATTCAGCAGCACCCCACCTACACTATACACCGAGTGAATAGAGCCCCGCTTTCCCCTCCTGAGCTGCCTGACGATTTGCCAGAATTGTTCTGGAGCAGTCCGAAAGTCTTTTCTCATGGCCTCACCGAACTCCGACCACACCCGAGTTTCTATTTCAGCCACCACCTAAGCCACATTCCACTTGGCCTGCTGAGATCCATCAGCCCATCAGAAGAAATCCCACAAGCTAACCAAGCCCAATAGGACTTGTTCTCAGCCTCCCTTGGAATGCTGTCAAATTTCTGACAGAGGTGGGATTTGAAAATCTTGAAGACCAGGGCCTCTGCTCGGCGTTTGCAGCGCACCCTCACTATATGTTTAGGTGCAGCTGGTCTGTTGAGTATCTTCCCCGGCCACCTGAGTCAACTCGTCACCAGGTGGTGATCAGATGACAGCTGAGATCGTCTCTTCACACGAGTGTCCAGAACATACACCTGCAGCTCTGATTATACAATTGCAAAATCATACATTAACCTATGGTGTCCTGGTACTACATGCACTCGTAGACATCCTTATCTTCAAACATGGTGTTTATTATGGACAAACTGTGGTGTCTACAGAAGGCCAATAACAGAACACCACTCAGGTTAAGATCAGGCAGACTATTCCAATCAATCGCGCACCTCCAGGCCTCACTGTCAACGCCAACGTGGGTGTTGAAGTCTCCCAGTAGGACGATGGAGTCACCGACTGGAGCATTCTTCATCCACACTGAAAGGAGTCAGTTGAGGTTGTTCGGGAATCTGACATGATGTATGTCGTAGAAAGAAAATAGACTTGATGTTTTTTTATTATTAAAGCTGGATTTTGTCTTGATTAGTGCTTTATAACTACAGGTACAAAAACATTTACAAGTTTTAGATTACAATATACTTAAAAAAATCAAGAAATGTCTTCCCTAAAATTGTACATTAGTCAGCTTTTGGCTGGTTGTTTACTCTGTCTAGAGCCACTTAGGTGTAAGAGTTCACAGTAATAGAAAAATAAAGGTGGTGGCTGATGTCATACAGTCCCCTTAGGAGTTTCTTTCAGCTCCTCTTCAGTGACTGCAGGCTGGTAAATCTCTGTGGGTCAGACAAGCAGATGCAATTAATTTCTAAGGTCTGGTTATTCATCTACCTAAACAAAACATAATCATACAGTCAGGGGCATAACTATATACTTTGTGAGGTGTATGCCCCCCCCCCCCCCCCCACCAACCCCCACCCCCCACCCCCCCCCCCCACCACCCACC
>VUQK01016877.1:0-11939 GCA_015106715.1 Bujurquina vittata
CTTTGCTGCCTGCTGATGGAGGCGCTTTGCTGCCTGCTGATGGAGGCGCTTTGCTGCCTGCTGATGGAGGCGCTTTGCTGCCTGCTGATGGAGGCGCTTTGCTGCCTGCTGATGGAGGCGCTTTGCTGCCGGCGGCTGTCACGAAGAACCTTAATGACTGAGACAAGAGCATCTTGCCCCAGATTGGGCGTCTAATTGGTAAAATTGTCTCATTCTTTAAGGTCGTTTTAAATTTCTAGGAGGGTGAATTGGTGCGCCTGCTGCCCTGATGCATAATTCGTCCTCTCGATTGTTGAAGCATTGATGACACAGCTTTTGTGTGCAATTCGGCCGTCCCACCTATCGACTGTCGGGAGACCGAGAGGAGTCCTTTTTAGGATTCCTTTCAGAATGGATGCATCAGTAAAAGTCTGTGGGTGGGGCCTGTGGGTGCTTCAGAAACAGGATATCTACAGATCCAAAGTTTAGGAAATGGGTACAAAAAAGTTTGGAAAAAGTTGCCCTTTTTTTTTTCTTTTCAAAATGAAGTGTTCAATGGAGTACGCCTTTCATGAAAGAGCCTCCAAATTTAAGTGAAATTTTCTTTTTCACATTTAATTGGCAGATTTTTCAGTGATGCACAATGTCATGGATATTACTGGATTGGATTAAAAGTTGTGTTCAATAAAGCTCACTGAAATTTATTGTGTGTGACGTGTTTTTAATAATTAACTGTTCCAAAGCTAGGCATCCGTGTGCAGCAGCTCTTAGGACAAACTTTGACCCGATCCGTCTGATCGCGGTCTGACTTTACAGCTCAGCATGTGGAAGTTGGAGGCTTTGTGTTGCTGCTTTTTGGCCCTTTTTGCAGGTGTACAGGGTGCACGTCCTCCATGTGACAGGTATGAGACTTTTAAGTGTTGCCTCAACTTTCTGTGTGGACTGTTATTCCCACTTTAATTCCAAAGTATTACTCGTGTCCTGAGCCAGGAAATGAACCACAGGCACCTTCTTGACCATCGTAAGTTTCTAAATATTTGGTTACAGTTCTTCAAAAATGTATCAAATTGCTTCAATGATTGAGCCAACATGGAAATTGGTGCATTCTGTCATCTTCTGGGCAGTGACTACATCATTTGGCAGCTTTCTGATTTTTCTCGAATTTCCTTTGGAGGGGAATTGTTTGGGGAAACGGAGCTGCTGGCCCACCGTTTCAACTTAAAATATATTTCCATGATTTCCTGCTTCGCTGCTGGACTTCAGAAGCAGCTGAGTGTATTGCACTAATACAGATACGACCTTCATGATGGTTAATAATTTACGGGCCTTTCATTGCAGTGACATATACTGCACCGGGCCCATCCTGCAGCAGGTCCAAGCAGCCAAACTGTTTGACGATGATAAACATTTTGTTGACATGAAGCTGAGGTCTGCTCCTGGTAAGTCTGCCTGTAAACGTCTTTCTCAAGGCTCCTGTCGTTTTCTCGCCTCTGCTGCTTTCCGCTCTTCCTGCAGGTGATGTGTTGTCAGCCTTTCACAACCTTTCAAGCCAGTTTCCTAATAGGACCATCCCCCCTGCTGCACTGCACGAGTTCCTCAGTGCCAGCTTTGAGGAACCGGGGACCGAGTTTGAGTCGTGGGCTCCACCAGACTGGCATGAGAAGTGAGCTCCAGCTGTTTGGTCTGCTGCTCGGTTTGTGCCGTCCTGACTCTGCAGCATTAATGTGATGTGACTGATTCGCAGGCCGAGCTTCCTCAGTGGGATAGCAGACGATAAACTGCGTGAGTGGGCGGAGGAGATCCATGGTCTGTGGAAGTCTCTGGGCAGAAAGGTGGTGATTGACACGCTCACATTTTAACCTTTGTCCTGATTTCAGTTTTTCAGGATGTGACACTTCTGATTTAGTTTCTGTTGCAGCCCCACCCCGTGTCTCCAAACATCTTAAATCCTGATTTCTTATCCAGATCTGTTCCGGTGTTAAAGATCACCCAGAGCTGTACTCTCAGATCTACACCCCGCATCCTGTTGTTGTGCCAGGGGGGCGCTTCAGGGAGCTCTATTATTGGTGAGTGAACAATGAAGCCTCTCAGCCAGCTGTGTGGCAGCTGTGGTAGGATCAGAGAGTCAGAGGGTGGAGCTCGCAGCCAGTCTCTGCTGATAGCCCACCTGCATGCCATGTGGACAAAGTGATGCAAGTCGCTGTGTGTCCAACAGGGACTCCTACTGGGTCATCAATGGGCTCCTGCTGTCAGAGATGACGGGAACAGCCCGTGGAATGATCCAAAACTTCCTCTACCTCGTCAACAGGTGAGCCAGAATCCTGATCTGAATGCACTGTTGTGCCAAACATTTGTTCTTCCAAGATGAGCGGAGAGAGAGACAGAGCAAGCTAACCCAAACAATTCAACTGCTGCAACTACAGACACACAAGAACACAACAAAACCAACTATGGCTGTGAAAAAACTGTTTCAGTGTCTGTCATGAAATGCACTTACCAACGAGGGCGGAAAGCTATCGCACCGCCCGTCCGCCAGAGGCAGATGGAGAAGGACCCAGGGTTCCCGAGTCATCCGCAGCCAATAAAGAGCCACGAAAACCCGCGGCCCGCCTCTGCAGAGGGGCATTCACTCGGCAACAGACACGAACAAAAGATGAGACAAACTGGCCAGAGTTGGAAATATGGTGCCCGCTCCACGATGCAGGTACACCAGAGTCCCAAAAGTGCAGACCAGACATCCTGATACAGACCAGGCCAACCCCCCCCCCAGTGCCAGGAGGGACCCACCGGCGCGATCACAGGGGCCCAGACCCCACACCGTGCGCTCCACAAACGACTGGCCAATCCGACCAAGGGCCAGCACCAGTCACCCCAAGCATCCTGGCCACAACCCAAGACCACAAGGCAGCACCTACCTATCCCCCCCCCACCACCACCACCAACAACAACCAGGACAAGCACAGGGACGCCACCAGAAGCCAGCCCCAGGATTCTAGTCTCGAGAAGCTATCTGACATCCACAGGACCCACAAAGCCAACCACCTCCGCTAAGTAATGGAGCTGATCAGTGCGAACCAGAGAGTCAAATTCATCCAATTGGTTTTTAGAAGAAGCAGACATTCTCTCTAAGCTAACGTGATCTAATAATTTCTGTATTGAGTAATAGTTTTTTGATTTCCAGCAATGAACAAGGCAGTAAGAACAATGTGTAATATATTTAACTCCATAACTAATTCACTGACGTCACCTAAGGTGGACCATGTGGATAGGTCTTCACGTATCCTCTGCCAGAACCTCTGAACAGGTAAACTGGACCAGAGCATGTAGATAACTCTCCTCTGAATGGCTTGTGCGGTGGGTGCATATGTTTGTGTGTAAGGCCCATTTGGAACATCCTGTGTCCAGTATAGTGTGTTCTATGGAGAATTTTAGATTGTATAAGTTGAGCTTGGGGACTTTTAATAATTTTGAAGGTATTTAAAAACTTCTTTCATCATTGAGGGCACATAAAAAAGGCAAAGGTCCCCCTCACTGTAGGAGGTGCACCGTGCTCAGTTTGAATAAGTTATGTAGCAACCAGAGATGTGCACTTTGGAAATGGCGCTCTCGGGGGATGTTGAAGATTTGTGGAATAAAAGATTTGTTCTCTCTCCTCACCCTCTCTCAGATATGGCTTTGTTCCAAACGGGGGGCGGATTTACTATGAAAGGCGCAGTCAGCCTCCATTCCTCACTCTGATGGTGGAGAGCTACTATCAAGCAACCAAGGATAAAGAGTTCCTCAGGTGATATTTAGCCCCAGCTGACGTCCTGCCAGACACATTATCGTTCTTCAGCTGCCTTCTGCCTCTCCCAGCATATTAAAGCTCATCGGTGCTGGCGCCCGCCTGTGCCTCCAGCCTTCTGTTGTTCTTGCATCCTTAATTAGAATGTGACATCTTAAGTTTTGTGTTGAAGCATATTAAGGTCTGTGAGAAGTATTGCGAATTAAAAACTTCCTCCTGGTGTCTCCTTCACTCGGTTTAGAGCGGCTTTACCAGTGCTGGAGGTGGAGTACCGGTTCTGGATGCAGAACCGTTCTGTGGCTCTAGAGGTGAAGGGGAAGGAGCATGTACTGAACCGGTATTATGTGGAGGTGGGCTTGCCTCGGTATGTCTAAAATAAGCCTGTGGTATTCATAACTGAGATATTGTGCTAGTGTTACTGTAGTGCACGTCCTCACTTACACTAACTGTCTTTCTAGGCCTGAGTCTTATACCGATGATGTGGAATTAGCTGAGGGACTCGCTGATGGTAATGGCCTCTTGGTGTTCATGAGATATGGCGCTGCTGTGGAAAAATGGATATTGTATTCCTGTAGACTCAAAGATCATCAGTGCAAAACATGTTTCCTGTGAAAGTACCTCAGAATGATACTAGCGAATATTTAATGTTAACGCCCGCTCACTGAAGCCACTTTTTATTTAAGACCAAGTTATTTCCTCTGTTTTTTAAAATTTAAAAAGCAGTGGTTCCCAAAATGTGGCCTGCGGCCCACCAGCGGGCTGTGAATGTGCTGCGTTTTTTTATTTAATTTTTTTTTTTAGTTGTATACATTTATATAACTGTATTTATTTCTATAAAAAGTGAATTAGTAACAGGAGGGGGATAGTTTGATATTACTTGGTACTCTTGACTTTGGGAACCGCGGCTCTGAAGCTGAAATGTTAGAAAACACGGGCTGCAGATTTACTTCCATTAAAGGATGTGTGAGTACGTACCACAGTTTAGATGGTGATTTGTTGTGGCTCTACTAGTGTTTTTATTCTTTGCCCTGAGGCAAGAGAGAGCAGCTGTGGATGGATCTGAAAGCGGGCGCAGAGTCTGGCTGGGACTTTACTTCCCGCTGGTATATGGACGATGACGACCACAACAACGGCACCCTCAGAGACACCCGCACCAGTCAGATTTTGCCCGCTGACCTCAATGCTTTGCTGTGCCGCAACGAGAAAACGCTTGCATCGTTTCATCGGGTACTCGGTGAGCCTTTGACCTCGAAACTAACTTGGATCTGTGCATGTTTTTTTTAAAACTCCTAACTGGTGTTGCGTAACGGTGATGTGCTCCTTCCTGACAGGTGATGGTGACTCAGCTGCAGTGTACGAACAGGCTGCAGCACGGAGACTGGAGGCGGTGGAGTTTGTGCTGTGGGATGCTGAGAGGGGGGCCTGGTTTGACTACAACCTGTTAACGCACTCCAAAAACTTTGATTTCTACCCCTCCAACCTGGCACCTGTTTGGGCTCAGTGTTACACTCAGCCAGCTCAGGCTGAGAAGGCGGTGCGGTATCTGAAGGTCGGTGGATCTCTGTTCAAATAGTTCATCTAAATTAGAAAAGATACATATTTACCTCAAAATAGTATCTGTTCACATACTGTTAGCAGCTTTTGAAGTATTTGAATTTATGCTGCTACTGTTAAATGAGCATGTATGACTGAGATGGACATTTTTACAAATCTTGTCTGCTCCTCTCTTCTGACGGTCGTTAAATATTTTGCTCGAGAGCTTCTTGACGGTCGCTGGGAGAGAGAAACATTTTGATATTTAGCATCTTCCAGAAGATGTGATATCCTTTTAGAAATGATGCTCAGCTGCACCAGCAGATGGCACAAACGCGCCACACTGCTTCCATCCATTCCTGCTCCTGCTTTTTAATCTCTGCACAGGGAAGTGGAGCTCTGCAGTTCCCCAACGGCGTTCCAACATCCCTGAGAGAGTCTGGGCAACAGTGGGACTATCCGAATGCATGGCCCCCACTGCAGCACATGCTCATTGATGGTAGGCACCATGAACCTCATCTGCATCAGTGATGATTCAGCGCTTTAAAGAGCGTGCTGTTGGATTGTCAGTGCACCATTATTTCTAAAAATGAAAAGTGGATGCTAAGCACCGGCTTGGCTCTGCAGTGAATTTCACTGCTGCGGTTTCCAGGACTGATTATCTTTAGCTGAGGAAACGTTCTCATCAGGAGGTCTGCTCAGCAGCTCATCTGGAGCTTTGGATCGTAGCGTCCGCAGCAGATTTAGGCAATTTTCAGCAGATTGTTGAGCACCTGGCAGAGGTGACCGCTCCAATCAGACCCAGAGGATCTGTGCAAACTGCAGTAAAGGAAGCTTTATTTTTGGGCCAAAAATGAATGATGTCATTAGTGTTTCTGTGCTGCTGTTGGTGTTCTGAGCCATCATCAGTTTTACCTCCTCACTTAAAAGATGTATCCAATAAGCTTCCACACAGTACTGAGTCGAGCAGTTTGGCCGCGGCGGTCTGACCCGGATCTTTAATTCATGGCAGCAGGTTTCTTTGTAAAGGCTGAATATGGAAAAACATCTGTTAAAATTGCACCCATCTTTCACAAGAACATTGTCATGTTACTAGCAGTACTTCCACAGGTGGAAAAAATGGAGGTGATTTTTATTTTTTTTGCTGATTATTGTGCAGCGGCTTCACTGGTCGAAGCTCCTCGATCAAATGAACTGGTAATAAAGTAAAAATGTCCGTCTGCACTTTAGCACTGAGGACTTCAGCTCTGTTTACTACATTTTGGTTATTTTTGAGTGTTTATTAGTTGCTGCACACAAACGTAATCTGAATCTGCTCTGATGATGCTCTCATCAGCTGGCATAGCAACTTGCTTCTTGCTGCAGGGGTCTTTTTGCCTTCAGCTCGCTCTTCATCACGTGAGATGCGTGCTCAGCAGCACTGAAATCAGGTGACTGATGGGACCGGTAAAGACATCCGCGCTGCTGCATCATAAACATTTCCATAGTTTGTCTGATCCCCATAAATGTTGGCATTACTATTAATTTACCTCACTGTATTAAACAAAACTGAATAAGCAATCATCAAGGAGGCCAGTAGTTTAAAAGTGGCAGTTTAGATGCTTAGAATATTACTTTTCTCCTTATTGATAGTAAAAAAAATCCCAGCTGAGATGCATATTAGCATATAGATGCCCAAAGAATGCTACTAAAACTCCCACATGGCCTAATGAGAAAAGGCTCGTTTAGAGGTGAGGCCTAACTGAATGTTGTTTACTTCCAGAATATTAGTGCTCATATAAATGTAGCCATGGTTTAAATCAATGCGCACCATAAAAACACAAATGTTTCTGCTTTGAGCAGCTTGATGTTTCATAATCAGTTTGCACTGCTTTAAAATCCTGTTGTACTTCCAGGTTTATCCAAGCTTCCTTCAGACGATGCTAAAGAACTCTCCTTCGATTTGGCCCAGCGCTGGATCAAGACGAACTGGCTGGCATACATTAAGTATGAAGCCATGTTTGAAAAGGTGAGTTTTTGAAGGCTTCAGCACTTCGGCGCTCATGCTGCAGCGTGATAACACAGCTGGCTCAGAATGTGCAATTTTCCTCCTCCTGACAGTACGATGTGAACGGAGATGGAAAGCCCGGCGCTGGAGGAGAATATGAAGTTCAGGTATTTGCTTTCATGTGTTGACAGTGTAAAACTAATGTGCTTACAGTCACACAAGTCTTTCTAATTTCATGCAAAGCCCTGAAAATTCCTCTTTCCTCCTCTTTAACGTGAACACATTTGCATGCTCGTGTGCACACTCTCGCTCCTCCTCCTCCTTTGTAACATTGCACAGAAAATTGTTGTTGTCCATTTTTACTTTGGTTGGTCTGAAAGAGGAGAGCGAGAAACCAGCTGTTGCATTTCTTGTATTTTGCTGCTGTAGTGAAAATCTAAAGCCCCCTCTGCTCTCTGTAGCTGGGTTTCGGTTGGACCAACGGCGTGGCGCTGCAGCTTCTGCACCAATATGGGGCGACTCTCACCTCAGGAGGGAGCCGCCTGTCCTGGCCCCCCGCTGCCGCTGGTCATAGTTAGCATCATGCTTCAGTGAGTCGGAGGTGTCGCAGCCTGAGTGAAGGTTGGATTTGATTCTTCCTGCTTTCACACCTGCAGCTGGCGGACTTTAAACACACACAGACTGACCGAATTAAGACTTCAGCATTCATGCTGCAGCTCTTCTATGATCCTGATAACTTGTAGAGGGAAGAGGGCAGAATTTATTGGAACCAAGGATCACATTGCTGAATATTTTAGTTGTAAGTGCTGCATGGTATCAGAGGGCGCAGATCATTTAGGCATATCTGGCCTCTCTCCAGCGGTGCAGGCTGCTGCTTGGATTACAGCATTAACGTGTCCTAAATATTGAGCTGACATTACAAACAGCTTTTCACCTAATTCACTTAGAAATTCACTTATAAACTTTATTGCTGTGCTGCAGCTCAGCTCCACAGAGCTCCTTCATCTGCATGCAAACTAAAGCTGGAATGGAAACGAGTGCATGTGAGAAATCAGATGTGGTCTGACAGCATTAAATATTTTCAAACCATAAAGCTGCTTTAATTCATTTCTCAAATGTTAGATGACAGTTTTAATATATCAAATTATTAAACAGTGGAAAACAATGTTGCAGACTGAGGACTCAAACTTTTGATTTATAATTTAATAATAAAGTGCGGGGGGGGGGGGGGTTCCAGCTGTGCATCGGAAACATAACTGAATGTTAGAATGACCTTTGACCCCTTTTTAAATGCGTGCAGTAAAAGTATAAATGCTGCAGTTTGGAACAAAGATGTCAGAACAGGTGGACGTGAATTGTGAGTGCGTGTAAATAATATTCAAAGCCACAGGCAACAGCAGACACGGCCGCTAACAATGAGAGCTGCTATTACCGCGCTAATCGCTTCTGCAGAAAAACCAACTCTGTCCCGTTAATTGTTCCTTTAATGTGACTGAAAGAATGGAACTTTTCTCCTCTGGATGAAGCGCTACAGTTCAAGCCTTTGCATTCAAATAATTTATTTTGACATTGCAGCTTTTGATCAAATAACTAGTGTATGAAGGCATCAACTGCTGAATGACAAACTGAATAATTTAAGAGGAAACAAAGAAAAATCTTTTTTTTTTTTGCACCGGGGAAGCCGTTGTGTTTTTGCCAGTGCTGCCTGCATCTGTGGTGACATCCTGGTCGAGCATGAAATTAAGTCTATATAGATATTCAAATGGTTGTCAAAAAAGTAATGAGAAATTTGCCTTTTTAAAGAACGAATTGCATCCTCTGCGGTGAAGATGTCAGACCTGCGCACGGATTTCACTGCATCCCTCTTTAGCGCGACTTAACACAACAGATTGACTGCAATTTAAATAGGCAGAAGACCAATAGGTGCAGCAGCCCGTGCAGCCCCAAAGATCACACTGTAGTAATGTCCTATTGTGCGTCTCAATCTACAAGCATATAGCTGGCAGCTTTTTAAACTCCTGCGCAGAACTGTGACACCCATAAAGCGGCAGCCGTGCGCATTGTGCCGTTTAGAGCTGTTGAAGCGGCAGTAACTCGAGTAGAACCTGCTCGATCATCATCGTGCTGTTTTAGCACCGATGGGCTATGTTCGGTAAGATCGAACTGCAAAGTGTGAGAGAAGTTGTCCGGCAGTCGAGGTGACGGCGCGTTTGCGTGCGTTTAAGTACCTCAGGTCGTTATTTTAAGAGCATTCGATGGGTGGAGCCTGAAATGTGATGAAGGTAACAAACACACCTGAATATGCACTCAGAGCGACGTAGTGGAATTCAGGATCTCTTAAAATTCCGCTTGTAATCCCATTAATCTTCCCTGCTGTGTGCACCTCTGGCCTTGGGTATGTTAATGGTATTGGTGGCACAGAGGCGCCTCCTGATTTCCATAATAGGAATAAGATGCAGAATGATATGCAAAAATGTGTGAAATCTTATCAAATGGCAGTGGGGGTGGGGGGGGCAGACAATGGAAGTAGATGTGTGGCTTTGAATGGAAGCCTGTGCTTCAGCACTGCCTCCTGGCTCAGCCTTCGCCGGCCTTGACTGCACACATCAGACTGCACCGAGTCCTCACCGAGCCACTCGGCACTGCCAGCGTAACCCCCCCCCCCCCCCCCCCCCCCCCCCCCCCCCGCCCGTCCAGCCTGACCCCCCCCCCCCCCCCCACTTACATCACTGCAATCTGTGAGGAGCCACAGTGGAGCTGTGCAGGGAGGGAGGCTGGCTGCCGTCTGATGGCGAATCAAAGAGCCAGATGTGATTCCTTGGCCTCCACCGACTCCCTATCAAGACCCGCAAATCAGTCACTCATTTTGGGGTGGTGCTGTGTAATATTTCTTTAATTATGACTGGCTTTGTCTCCAGCTTAGCAGCGAAGCTGTTTGTACATGAAGTCGGCTCCTTGACCTCGAAATTGGAAGGATTGGCTACCGTGGAGGCATTATACCGATAGAGCAGGGACAGCTTAGGAATATTGATCCTGCACTGTCCAGCTCTATCAGACTTTTTATAATCAATAACTCTAAATCGTTCCTATAGAATTTCTGCTGCCCAAGGAGTGAGAGAATTTAATGTCTCAGCTGATCTGCAACCTTGAACAAGAGATTGAGGAATCTTTCAAAAACCTGAAAGGTCGACCTTCCTCCTGAATCCCATAAATGTTGTTGTTGCTCCGACACGCGTTTCATTTTCTCCTGAAGCTGTGGATTTATGCTGGTTTGCTCACATTTAGCATCTACAACTTCAACATGTGAACTTAGACCACGAAAAGTTAGTTTCAAAGTGTCAAATATTCAGAACTAAATCTGCAACAAAGTTTTTATATAAAACGCTCAAATATTCAGCTATCCGAGTATTGTGTGGTTAAAGTGTAATCAGCAAGCAAACAGCTCCACATCTGTCCCTGCAGGCTGAGCCAGCTGCAGCTGAACAGGAACTGAGTTTTACACGTTTTAGGAAGGAAAGTGCTAAAATAATATCCTGATGGAAAAATGTCTTCTGAATTTGGAAAATTTGGTTGTGCAAAAACACATTTTTGATTAATTCCTGGAAGAACTCAACAAAATTGAAGCTCTGCTTCTTTTTAGCTTCCACACATGTTGGAGGGCTAAATGCATTTCTTTTCCCTATGATGCACCCCCTCCTGTCCAAAACACTCAGGAACTTTGTGCCAGCGTGCCACTGAGAGGTAGCAGAGCTCTTTGCTGTAGTTGATGCCTTGTTTACTCAGCTATGCCCTTTGATTCGGGGAGGCTGACAATCAATACGGGGCCCACAAAAGCCTTGTGGTGTCTGCAGTGTAGCAAAGTGTCCTTACTGGGAACTTTACATGGTAAAATAATAAAAACCCTGATCCCATACTCCATAAGCAGTAGTCTTTTTCCATCAGGCCCTTTTTTCCCATCACCAGCTGAGTGAGGTGTCGGTATGATTACTGGCTCAGATCGATACTCTGCTGCTGCTGAGGACTTGAATTGTTCGATTTGCACTGCACCCTCTTCACTCTGAGAGGGAGACGGTTTTGTTTTGATGGAGTCGAGAGTGATCATGCATTTTGTGCATGTCGAGGGTGTGAGGTCACGACGCTGCGCGACAACACGGGCTGAGCTCACAGCGGGCTCGACTGCATGGCACCTCCATCGTGGGATGCAAACAAGTCAGTCGAACAGCCAAGCAGGGGAGCCATGCCTGGAGAGGGGGGGCAGACTCAGGAGGGAATGGAAATCAAGGGAGTAAAAGAACACACGAGGAGCTCTGCTTATTACAGCTGCACAGATGGTGTAGCAGATGAGATGGGAGGGATGGATGGATAGATGAGGGACGAGAGGAAGACGGGAAAAATGTCAGCAAAGCACGTGCCTGACGGTGTACATAAGGAGCTCCCAATTGGACAAGTTCCAAAGGAAATACTTAAATATTTATTCTGTGGCCAGTTGGAAACTTTCTTTCTGCCTCCAGTTCGTCAGCAAGAAAAATGGCCGAGGAAACGCCTGTGAAATATTAATTCATTGCAGAGAAGAAGGTAGAAAGTACAGAGCGGCACAACATCCTGGGGGGGGGGGGGGGGCTGCCGGGTTTAAAAACTCCGAAGGGGGGGGGGGCA
>VUQK01016877.1:16436-36469 GCA_015106715.1 Bujurquina vittata
GTTAAAACAAAAACAGCTGACAGTCTCTGCATAGGGAGCGCAACACACGCGCGCACACGGAAACGCACACTCAGCACAGAGCAGCGGGGGCGTGGAAAAACTCGTAAGCGATCCACTCAGTGTCGTTTTTTCCAAGTCGAGGGCGCTCACTGCATTGTGAATGAAGCTGCCCGTGCTCTGTGGTAGATTGCAAATTACGATAAAATGAATGATACAGGCGCAAGCGGAGATAATAGCAGCAACCTAACCGGGGCGGAGTGCGCTCCTGTTTGCTGAATGCAGCGAGGGCAGAGTTCCCAAAATGAAGCGGTGAAATCCTCACCCCGGCGCAAGGGCGTCTCAGCAAGGCGGCACGCCTTGTGAATAACCGCTAGCTAGAACACTGCCTACTAATCGCAAGGTTGGTGGTTCAATCCCTGGCTGCTTCAGTCTGCATGCCAGAGTATCCTTGGGCAAGATACTAAAGCCCAGGTTGCTCCAGATACGTTCATTAGAGTGTGAATACATTTGTGAATGTAGAAAACACTTGTATGAATGTGTGTAAATGGGTGAATGAGACGTGCTGTTTAAAGCACTTTGAGTGCTCATGTAGAGCAGAAAAGTGCTATATAATAACCAGTCCATGTACCATTTACAGTAGTCACTTAGTATGCACTCTGCTCTTTCAGTTAGGTAAAAAGTAAAGAATGTTGTGATCATCTCTCTCTCTGTCTCTCTTTCTCTCTCTCTGTCTGTGTGTGTGTGTGTGAAGAAATGAGGGGAAGCTCCAGACTCACAGTGCTGCATGTTGAAACCACAGGTGAATTATGAGCATCGTGTTGCTGTACCCGCACTACCAAAAGCTTCACTCAAGACAAATATTGTGCTGTTACTGCGGCGCTCTCACCTTCGCTGTCAGGCTGCCCCAACAAATCTCCATAAAGCCAAAAAAGGGAAAAAGCAAACACGGGCAAGTTCGTGTTTTTCTGAGCGTGAGGCTTGTTTCTGTGTTTCAGCACCAGCACCGGTCCTTAAAGGGAGCAGAAAGTAAAGTTTGGCTGCTCGAGCTGCCTTGAGGCGCCCACAGAGCTGTCAGGAAGAGTTTGGAAACGAGACTCAACAATGAACCGAGTCCAATCCTGAACTATCAGAAATGTTAACAGGAGCTGAAGTCCTTTTTTGCTTCCAGCTATTTTCATTAAACCGCAACTTCACAGGACCCACGAGTCAATCAGAGCTCAGGAATTGCTCAGGAACTCGAACCCACAACCACCCAAACTGGAGCGTGCTATTAGCAAAGTTCATTATGTGCACTGATTACATCATTTTAGTGCACAGTGCCAACCGGTCGCAGCAGATGACTGCCCCTCCCTCAGCCTGGTTCTGCTGGAGGTTTCTTCCTGTTAAAAGGGAGTTTTTCCTTCCCACTGTCACCAAGTGACAGTGGGGGTCGTTTTGACTGTTGGCTTTTCTGTATTATTCTAGGGTCTTTACCTACAATATAAATCAGCTTGAAGCGACTGTTTGTTGACACTATATGAATAAAAACCTTGTTTCTCTTTAAGCTAAATTGGCTTAATTAGCACTTCAGTTTAAATGAATGTATCACCAAAGCACCAGAATCTAAAATATACAATGAGAAGCTAAACTTGGTGAATATTGGTACTCAGTATTTTAGATGCTTCATTTGTGTTTGAGATTTTTGTGAAAAACACAGATTTGTGCTGATGAATGACTTCAGGTTTTTCTGTGTTGTGAGACTTGAGATGTTTCCCCCCCCCTCTTAAATATAGATGACACCTGTGGGCGGCTCAGAGGTCCGTGTCACCTGAACGGCTGAAGCTGGTTCAGCCGCCGGCGGTACACCGTCAGCTCGTACATCATTAAAGCCAAACACGACCTGCATCAAAGAACGCGTTTATTGACGAGTTGAACTCTGCAGATATTGTGCTTGTTTCTAACGGGGGTTTAGGGCTCAGATGATCTCTTATACTGAAGGTCAATGGCGACTGAAGGCAAAACATTCCCCCCCAAACCATCTGCAACCGATTCTAAATCCTGCTCGAGTGGGCACAGCGCTCGGTTCAAGGTGAGAGGCAGGCCATTACAATTACACCCATTTGGTTTCCAGGAGCGGATCGAGGCGGCTCTTACAGATGACACGTCTCCGTATTGTTCCTCTCTGGCCTCGACGAATTGCAAAGAGGCCTTGGATGCAGTTACCGGGTTTATCACTCTTAATGAGAGACTCTGCAGTAGGCCACACTCCATTACACATGGGCCAGATGATAAATTACATCGCCTTCCATGACTCCCTGACCCCAAGGGATGTTTAATTAATCAGTGGCTGGACACGGCCACCATTAGTCGAAGGAACAGCGGCCAGGGCTGCCCTGGACACTTTCTCACTCCCACACATCATTATTTGGCCATCTTTTCAGCTTCCTCACCTTGAAGCCAGGTGTGAATGTACAGAATCGGAAGCGAGAGAGAAAGGGAGGGACGCAGCCTCGCGGGGGTTCATACCCAGACTAACTGCTCTCTGAATGTGAAACAAGCTCAGCTTTTAATCAGGTTAGAATATGAATAGGTGAGCGTCACAGATTAGCACAGAGGAGGAGGCGGGGTGCACAGAGAGTGACTGCACAGGTAGCACAGCTGCTCCCCGAGTGGGATCTCGGGAGCCCCGGGAGGGATCCTGGAGGGGGGATCCAGGAGGTTTCTGGCTAAATTAGAAATTAAATTGGATTCACTGGAAATCATCACAAATTAGAGCAAAATGTATTAGAGACTTTTCTAATGTGGCTTCATTATCATGCCTGTTATCGCCCCATTAATGGTGATGACAGTAATTCAGCCATAAAGGAACAACAATCTTTCACACGTAACCAAACGTGAACAAACACCTGTGAAAACTGTGTCTGAGTCTCCGAGCCCGTTTTCACCTTCGCTCATTTTCATTCATACAGAAGGTGAAAAGTTAAAGGGGAAAAAAATCCCAGACTAGCAAAGCACCATATTCTATGCAAATGTGACGCTTTGGCCTTTAAAGGAAGCATAAGCTGATTAAACATCTGCAGGACGAGTGAGGTTGGACAGATGTTCTGCAGCAGCACCATCAGAATCAGTCTCGGGCACATTTCAGGTGCTGGTGGCGTCTGTCTTAGCTGCCTTTGTTCTAATTGTTTCAGTCTTAAACCCTGCGACAGACTGGCCACCTGTACAGGTGTACCCCACCCCTCGCGCCAGCTCAGCGCGACCCCAGCGTGACCCTGAAACCGATAAGCAGAAGATGGGTGGGTGTTTCAGTCTTAAAGGTGTCAGAAAATATTAAGTCACTGGCTTCCAAAACTGTTCAGCTCGTTTTTTCCGCCTTTCAGTCTAAATAAAGAAATTTAAAATCGGTGTCAGTTTATTAGACTTCAGGTGGATGACTGATCATTTAATCAGCTGCTCGTTTCAGCACGGTGCTGCCCGGTTCTCCTGCGGGTCGGGACAAAAGAGACTTTATGAGGGACAATTACAAAATGTTCCTTTTCATTTATTTTGCAAATTTCCTCTTTTATTAGAAACGTTTTCTGGCTTAAGTGCTGAAATGTTAGAGCAAATTTTAAAGGCTGTAACCATGTGCTTCCGATTTTAGAAACTGTTGCAATGACTCGTTTTTATTTGTGTGTACAGAAACAAAACAAGACTAGTAAATATAGCTTGATTGTACCTTTTCCGAACACATTGGCTACATTTTGCTAGTACAAGGTTGTACTCCTTTTTTCCTTCTGAACTTTGGTCCACGTTGACGCGTTAGTGTCACAAAGTTGCAGACCTGTCCATATGGAGGCCATATGGAGATGAGAAGCAATGTGATCTTTGCTTTGCAATAAAATAAAGAGGAAACAATGAAAACTTAGACGATGAAATCACCGTCCGTGAGGTGGTTGTTTCTGCTTTAAAGTATTTAGTGGAGTCAAACTCTCAGGTTTGATCCCCCTGAGTTGAACATGGAGGCTCTGCAACCTGACACAATAAAATCACACGTCTCTGTGCTTTTAGCTGGTTTTTAACAGAGCTGTCCTGGTAATAATTTAAATAACTGCCTCAGCTGTTCGGGCAGACGAAGGTCTCGCTTTGTTTATTTCTTGATGAGCTTAGTGACGATAAAAACGCTCCTTCCAAGATTTTTCTCCGTTCTTTCTTCACGAGGATCAAAACGGCTCTTTTCGGTTCCACGCAGGTTCTGATCTGACAACCTTCAACACGGCACTAAAAATTCATCATACTCAACAAGCTGAGTGACACATTTTGCTCTTTCTGCCCAGAGACCCTCACACTGCTGTTTGAGGCTCGGAGCTCCTCTGAGCGCTTCTCTACACCAAACACTCGTCTGTATTACCACAAATCTGTGAGTCGATAGCTGCAAATGGCCGGATGCATGTTCCTCCATTTCATTTATACTGCAAGGAGCAGGATTGTGGACCGAGTGGAGAGTGATTTTTATGCCCTTTGAATTTCACTTTGAATATTTGAAGTCACTTTTCATATAAATTTAAATGCAAATTCTGCTTTGAGAGGTGACAATAAGTGACTGAAGGCTGACAGCTGGTCCCTGCATTTCAAATGGGGCTCCTTTCTAGGCAAAGTAACGCACTCGCTGAGCTCATGTGTGGCCTTGGATGTTGGAGCAGGGCGATAAAGACACATCCAGGACATGTGGCGCTGCCGCGATCTAATTTCTGAATAGGAGCTGAAGCTGCTGTGGACCGCAGTCGCAGGCTGTGGCTGAAGTATCGGTGAGAGCCTCTGTGTGGCACTGTTCGCTCACAGTACCCCACTCAGCCATCTCAAGTTGAGCCAGCTCTGCACGGACAGCCCTCCTGGCTCCTCTGGTTGTCTCATCTGCTCTCTACATGCTGAGCATCTTCCAATCTGGCCCCGAGTGTTGGAGGGACTGTTGCTCTCAGTGTCAGCTCTCCTTAGGATTGTCAGAAGTCCTCTGTCAAATCCCCCCACCGGCTGGCCCTGCAGGCCCCGAGGAAATTAACCAGGAGAAGAGACTGGGGAGGGGTGATAGTCTTTGTGCTCCAACAGTATTCCTGTTTGGTAAGAGACATGCTCTGTGATCTCTGCTGGTGGTCATTTTATTTGGGGGACGTGAGGGGCAGCAGAGAGTGTTTTTAGGTCTCTGTGAGGCTTTCTGGCAGCTTGCTTTACTTCTGAGCCTTTTTCTTGGACTAGAAACTGAACTGGAACCTCACATGAACATTCACGTCAGGCAAGAGAAAAAGAATCACCATTATTTTGCTCACAGGCCAAAGCAGCTTTCAGAATCACACATTCGAGAGCAAAGTTTGACCTTTCGGATTAAAAATAACCTCCCCGGCCGCTGCTGGATGCCGGCCAGGATGGCTGTGAGGTAAATAAACTCCAGCCACTTGCAAACTTCACTGGCAGTTACTTCGAGTTTCTCTCCGATTAAAGAAAACAACCTGCCAACTGTGACTTTAAACAAATCTCATAAAGATGAAAGAAAATACACTTTTCATATTCGGGTCACAGGTTTGGTTTTAACGTTCTGCTGCAAATGCTGAATCAGTGTGTACGTGAAGGAGGTTTGATATAGAAAAGGCTCCAGCCATCTTTTCCTGTTCAGGGTCACGGTGGGGGCGGAGCCTGTCCCAGCTGTCATAGTGCGAGAGGCAGGATCCACCTGTACAGGTGGTGTGGCAGTATCAGTTTATATGAACTGGCTGGTTATTGTGGACAATAACCATCTGAATGCAAATATTATATTACAGAACTGTGCTGTATCTTACAGTGATACTGGCTGATCCTCCCCACATGAAGGCTGTAATTTTTTTAGACTTGCAGCCCAAACTTCCTGTGTTTTTGTGTGCGTGTTCAGTACGAGCGCAGCGTGCTGCACTGATTCATCAAACCTGCAGGACTGCATCTGAAAATAGCGATGCTGCTTCTCACCTCTCGCCTGTGCTTCTGGATATCTGGCACTGATGCACGGATGCTCTGTATACTCTGTTCTTGCTCTGATACTCTTTCAGCTGTAGCTGCTGGTTTGGGGCTAAATGTTTTAGTTCAATTTGCAGCAATAAATCCTCTTAACACAACATCTCAAGGCTCTTTATAAGATAGAGACTAGAACATTGTATATGGAAAACAACAAGTGGCCATCTGCCTCAATCATTACAGGTGAGAACCTAAACTCAGGGACCGGTCACTGCAACCCTGTAAACACTACAAACCATGAAAAAGCAACATTTTCAGACTCATTTGAAAGCAGCAAAGCTGTCTGTGTCCCAAAGCTGACTGCTGACAGCTCTGCCTCCCATTCTACTTCACCACAATAAGCCTGCACTCCCAGAGCAGAGTGCTCCTTCAGGATAATATGGCACTATAAGGTCTATACAACATGATAGGGTGTGATCACTGAGGACTTTAAGGAGGCCTTTAAATGGAGTGAATGAAGAAAATATAAGGGATATATATTCTTTGAAGCTGGTGTTATTACACTGAAGGCTTTTCGAAGCTATTAAGAAATGCAGAAGAAGGAAATACTGTAGAAATGTGCAGCAGACAGTGTTTTAATTTGAGCCTTTTAGCATGATGACATACTTTCATATGAGCTTCTGGTGATGCAGTTATGCTTTTCTTATATCTGATAATAATACAGTGCACTGGATAAAATTCTGACCTTAAACTACTTAACTAGGCTGCTAACTATTAGCAGCAGCAGGACTGTGGAGGAGTTCAATCTCCTGAGCGCAGTAAAAAGCAAACGGCACCTGCTCACATGCTTCACCCTCAAGTAGAGAATCTGCGCATGTGATGAGACTATAACACTGAGACACTATGTAGCTTTGCACAGTAACTGAAAGCATTAAAATGATGTTTTAGTGCATTCTTGCCCTGCTGGATTCCCATTCACATGTGACTGCGCGGGGGGTAAAAGCCTAATTACAGCGACAGTGTAAGATCTGGGATAATAAGTCCTTTTACCAAAGTACAGCTTAACAAAAGCAGCTGCTAATGCATTTTGTGCAAAAAAAAAAAAAAAACCCTTGGTGGGGAATAAGAGGAATTTCAATGTGCGGATGAAAGTGAATGGCTGCGTGTACTCCAGCGTGGCCCTCCTGCGACTCCAGAATTCCGAGTAGATGTTTGTCCATGTGTGCTTCCTAATGCAGGGCTCTTACATCCAGCTGTTAAGAGCTGCTTTTTCTCCGGCTGTAATGAAGAGGGATCCTGATAAGGAAGATGAGGCGAGCGAGATGGGGAACGAATGGGTTTGATCTTGAAGTGGGGAAAGGGCGTGGGGGCCCTCGGGGCCTCTCCTTCTTAAAAAGGTGCTTGTAGCCTCCGGGGAAGATGCTCGTTCTCCCCCCTCCCTTTCTCCCTCTCGCTCGCTGCGTGCCTTCATCCTCATCTCTCACCACGTCTGCAACTCAAGATCAATTATGATTGACAAGTGCTCCGGATCAGAACTTGTTTAAATTGCTTGATTTAGATATGAGTGCACCCACCTCTCATCCGCCCTCCCATCGTCCCCCCTCATTATTCCTGCATCCCATCGTCAGCCCAGCATGGGGGACCTGAAGGGACGGTGCATTCACTGGCGTCCTTGCAGCGTGGTAAAGGTCCTATTTTAGCTGCAGGTGGAACAAAAAGCAGCTCCTGTTCTCTAAGGTACTTGATGCAGAGCTGCAAACTGATAAATTTAATCTTAAAGAACTTCTTGCATTTGTTGTTTTCAGAAACAGGCCAGAAAATGGATTATCCTGCCATCTCCTTTTAGTTGCTGTAGCAGATAACGCAACACAACATCTCACTTATTATTCAGCCGTCTGTGCCTGGAATTTGCCTAAGCTATCCCAAATGAGCACAATGATGAGATCTGTGTACGGAGTAGCGTGCGCGCCATCAGGTCTAACACAACAGCTAAGCTGGATTTTCATCAAATCGCAGGCAGCGGCTTCCCCCGAGACTCAAATCGACACCAAATTAAATCGCTTAATTTGAAATAAAACATCAAATCAAGATGAGCAGCAGCTGCAGCAACTCTGGCTGAGACCTGTGACAAACAGGGCCGTAGTGCTGATCCGGGGTCAGTTTTAGGTGTCATCACTTGGGCCCAGGTGGATCATTTTGTTTGCTCCTCAGAGAGTAAAGATTAGCACCATGAGACGTCGCATGAGGCCGGTGTTTGTTGGTTTTTCCAAGTACAGGATGGTCAAACGTGGTGTTACTGTTGCCTCACAGCAACAGGGTCCCGGGTTCAAGTCCCTGAAGTCCCTCCATTCTAGTCCCTCTGCTGTGCCTGTGAAAGCTTCAGTTTCTCTCCTCATCAATCAAACCCTCAAACGTTCAGTTAATGCTGCTCATCTTGGAACAGGAGCTTCTCAGATATTTCACTTCTTAGTCAAAGGTTAAAATTAAGAAATGCCATTTTCTCCGTCTCATTTATTTGAATGTGTTTGCTGAGATGAGCGCTCTGAGCCCCCTTCAGACCCCGACAGGAGGGGGCTGAGCTGCCTGTACTCTGAGGGGGAGGCCTGTTTATTGTTGGGCTAGCAGGCTCCTGACTGATGATCTGTGCAGCTGAGAAGATGGAAAAGGTGCCCCGGCCTTCCTCCCACATCCTGCCCTCTCCTAAACCCCCGTGTACCGAAGCAGCCGCGAGCACAACACGAGTAAAGAAATGAGTACGTTTAAAGAACAAAGGGTCGTGGTTATCACCTTATTAATACATACAAATACATATTTATATGCATATATAATATCAGCTGGTTTGTAGTGTGCTTTCTTAACCTCAGGAGTTACTAAATAACTACACCAATGAACACTTCCATATTAATATTATATTAATAGGTTAGTAGCACTCAGTGGTGGAAGTGGATAATTCTTAATAATAAAGACATAAAACTGTTTTCCTGTTTGTCCATTAACAATAGTTTATATTTTGATGGGTCTAATATGCAGCTCTGATTAAAGGCGGTATTTTAGTGAATGTTCTTTTCTAGTTACTCGAGGGAAACTGTTAAAAGCTTTGATGGTAACAATTTGATTCATGACAAGCGACCCACACAAACTGATTATCCATGGGTGTTAACAGGTTTTTGGTTCAGTTTCTAATGACATTTTAATCCAACCTCCTGAGAATTAAAAGCAGTGCGTCTGTATCGTCGCTGTGAGCTCAAAGAGCCGCCGCCTCACAGGACAGTTCTGCAAAGACTGTATATGAAGGACGGACACAGTGAAGCCAGCATGGAGGCGACAAAAACCTGCATTCTCTGTAAGAGCAGACAGGGGGCGACTCCTCTGGTTTCAGGAAAAAGTCCGGCTGTCTGGGGGAAACCTCAGTAAACACTCTTCTGATGGGTTCTTGGCCTCAGTTTCTGACCACAACACGAGTTTTTTTGTGTGTGTTGTAGTCCCCATTAGAGCTGAAACAGAGGAGAAAGCAGGCTGTGACGAAAGCAGGAGCCCAGACTGACGGCTAAAAATGGAAATGCCCAGCTGAGAGACAGCTGCAGCACACTGAGATGCTCTTTTTGTCTTTGTTGGCTGGGATGCTGCGGTTGCTATGATACAGAATATCCACAGAAATAATGCAATTACCCGACTCGAGCGGACTGCTGCTTAACTGGCAGAGCAGCAACGAGTGAGAATGATGCTGCATTCTTTTCTCATGTTAATACTGTGAAGACGTCACAGAGCAGCAGCGCCATTATTATCCAACACCTTTACAGGTAATGGTCAGTCTAGTCTTTATCCTGACTGGGGAAAATGGTTCAGCGCTTTACCCGAATGTGAAGATTTTCAGCTACAATCGATCCAAAAGACTTTGGCAGGTAAGCAGGCTTCCAGTTGGTGTCATGTGAGCATGCACAGCCTTGGTGTCAGTCAGATCCACTCATGGCTATCAGCATGGTCACTGGCATGTTGTGACTAGTTTTAAACACTTCGCCCTGCAGCTCCTCTCATTGCTGAGCTTTTCTAACTGATCTCTGGCCAGTTCAGATAAGCTGAGTTCCCATCTGCTAACACACCCCAAGTCCTCCATCAGCACACTACATTGAGCCTGTTGTATACTGACCATCACACCATTCTAGTCCCTCTGAATCCTGTGTGCAGTGATCACTGTGAAATTAACTGTGATAACTCCTGCTAATGCTCCTTTCTCAAGGCCCTGCCACCGTCTCTCTGTCCCTACACTTCATTATTCCCACTGCTTTCAATGTGTGCCCATGTTACTGGAAGGGATTTCATGGGGAAATAAGCCTGAGAACTCCCAAATTAGGCCAAACAAAAGCACAAAGCTCTCCGTCGGGGATACAGTTAAAAGTGCTGACAGTTCAGTTTTTCCCCTTAAATGAGACTCATCGTAGCGGTTTCAAACAGAAATGCCCAAACAAAGCTTTGCAATTAGTGTTTCTTGGTTTACGAAGCTCTGGATCCTTTTAACTCGACATTAACTAATCTGAGTAACACTGACGAACCTTTTTGCAGCAGTTTCGCTCCTGCTTCACAATAATCAGCCTATTCAGACACGGTTAATGGTCATATTTGTAAAATAGCCGTGAATCCATCAAGTTTAAACAGCTTTTTCAATGAGGGGAAAAAAAAATTCTTATCAGTAAAGTTGCAACTGGACTCACAGCATCAGACTGGAAAAGGACAGTGCATTTGTTAATATTAATATCAATATTCCCCATAATCTTTGTGGAGCTGTGAGTGTGAATTGAGGGCTGGCTGATTGGTTTTCATTTTTAACAAGGGCTGTGGAGAGGCAATTTAATTTCTTCTTCTCCCTGCCTCCTGGGAGACTATATACTTTTTTTTTTTTTTGCACTTTCCTCTCCAAAAAATGTCAACATGACTTTGTCAGCACTAAGCACATTCTCTGCTGTGACAGATATCACCTGACCCCAATTTATGAAAGGCACAGAAGAGACACATTCCTGCAGCACAATATGAATATATTATCGTCCCGCATTGCCCTGTGCTCGGGATTATATTGAAGGATGTGCCTTCACTTAAATAAGACAAAAGTACTCTATTTGGATGCAAAAAGGAGGACAAACAGCCCGACTGGTCAGAGAGGCCGCACTGGATCAAAAAGGTGCATCTAAAGATAAATTCATTAAGCATTTATTTCCACACAGATAGCATCTGCTTCCTCACACTCCTGACATCTGTGTAAGCTTTCTGTGTCTCCTTTTCAATGCCGCCGTCAGCCTCGAGTTCAAAAGCAGCCTATCTTCCTGATGGCGCCATTATGGCACAGATATTAGCTGCCGCTTCTCAGCTAAGCAAGGCAGCCAGCAGTTACAGAGCAGAGCCGGGCAATGCTTATTGAACTCGGCTGGGGAATGAAACCTCGATTAGGCAAATCTATACGTTACATAAACACGCCCTGCACATGCACACCGACACGTGCGCAACATCTGCACAGGTTCGACTGCGTGCACATACATGCGCGCACAAATACACATTCACACACTCCATTCAAAAGACATCTGCCGTCATGTGACCACGAGGCATTCAGATGCTACCCTCCAATGAATATAAAGTATAAACACTCCTCCAAATTCTCCACCCCTGGCCTCTATTTCATGCCATTATCTTGGCATAATAAACACATTAGCTTCTCCCTACCCAATTCCTGCTCCTAAGATGAATCTTTCCCCACTACATAAAATAATTTGCCAGCATTATATGTGATGATGAATAATTCATGAGGGTTCATGGAGAGTTTCAGACCCATCTCAGTCCTGGAGGAGGCACAGCTGATAGACACCGAGGTTCTACAGATGGACCGCCTCTCAGGGAAGAAAGTGGAGGATTTCCTGAAAACGTCTTCCTTTGGAAATGATATACCGTGCCCTGTATTCAATATGAAGGCCACTTATTCACCCAGGCACGAGGGCCTGTGAAATGAAGATGCAGTATCAGCTGATGTATCCAGTAGTCATAACCGTATCAAGTGAAACGACTTCTGAGTTGTACAGTCGAGATCTTTGTTTCCCACATCCCCGAAATATAGTTAACCTAAACAGATCTATAACTGCACCCAATGAACTTGGTTCATTAACACTGGAGCAGGCTAAACTTGCAGAGACCGAGCTCTGCAGGTACTTTTCATTACTTTACACTCAGATTAATGCTTCAGGAATAGATTTTATCTGCCTGCCCCCACGGGTGTGAGTTCATTATGTTTATTCAAATAAATTGCTTCTTCTAGGTTCAAGAATAAGTCACGTGTGCACTCTGTTTCTCTCTCTCTCCTTCACCCCCCCATTCATTTAAATTACATCCATATGATTATTATCGATTATTCATTATCGATAGCAATGCCCGGTCAACAGAGGCGCCAACAGCAGCAGACAGTTTGACGGGAACCCCAGCGGAACGTCCCACAATCCGGCCCGTTCTCGTTTCTGTGGCCTCACGTGCTGCTGCAAAGCATTCGGCACCTCGTGGGTAAGCGACTGTACTGTAACACCCTGGGTTCAGCCATCAGTGCTGTGGGCTGAGCATGTGATGGGGTATATTTTTACCCCAAACCACACTAAGCGGTTGTGAGTGCCTAAACTTTGGCAAGAAAAATCTTGGCACCGTTTTTAGTGTTGAATTCTTGCTTCTAAGTGCAAAAACCTCACAGAGGGGTTTCTGATGCATAAAGATCATCAAAGTTTTACGTGCAAAAAATCCAGCAGCAAAGTAAAAATCAAAGTGGGAAACAGAGAGTTCCAAAGTGAGACCTGCGCCCGTCTGGCTGACAGACCTGTCATTTAAAACCTCAGCTGGAGCTAAAAAGTGTCACACAGTCACATTGCTGTGGACCGCCACGAAGAGCAGTAATATTCCAGTTTTCTTGTCACATGATTTTTTCGCTTCAAAATGAAAAATAGGTGCACATGTTCTTTAAATGTGATATTAGACACGATAGTATCATGGCAGCTGAGGACACTGCTGATATTATGATGAACAAATTCATAGCAGATTAATTAATATCAAAAGGCCCTCATGCATGATTTCAGGCGACATGCATGCCTCGAGTCACGCTCCAAATCTGGGATACGGGATGACCCAAACGGCGACAAAGACAAAGAGAGCGGACCGACAACAAAACTGAAGATTTAGAACAAAATTGTCCACTTTACTCTCTGCAAGCCTTCCAGAGGACAGCCTGCACACTCCCCACATTCACTGATTTGCTGATTCTCCCTCAGTAGCAATTGCCTTGAGTTCAGCCTCCTTTTCTTCCTTTATGCCTGTGTGTAACTGTGCTGCCTTCAGTACACCACACAATCCGGTCATTTCAGTGCATTCATCCATTTTCTTTGTACCGTGATCAATGGCATGTTTAGAAAATGGTTTAAAATGTGAACCTCATACTGTTCTGTAAAGCCAGACAACAACTGTGAGAAATGAATTCTTAGTAGAAATGCCTGCGCTTGTATAATATTTCGATTTTATTAATACAGCATCAAATCACAACAGACAGTTGCCTCAGGGCACTTCATATTGTACGGTAACACAGGGAAAACCCAACAGTCAAAACGACCCCCTATGAGCAACGCGTGGTGACAGTGGGAAGGAAAAACTCCCTTTTAACAGGAAGAAACCTCCAGCAGAACCAGGCTAGCCAGTTAGCTTAAACTATATCCACACAGGAAGCAATTTGCTGTGACGTGCTGAGAAGAGAGCGAAGGAGGTTTCCACTGCTTCAAGGGAAAAAAACAAGTGGGCAGGTAAACTTTTCTCAACTTTGAGGTGAGTGATTACTGATGAGAGCGCAGGATATACCGGTAACTGACCGGGAACTAGATACATTAGAGGGTTATTGAGGCAACCTGTGTCTGCAACATGTGCTAGCAACCAAAATACTGCTTCAAAGCAATGTGCAACAAGTAAAATGGCTTCATGTGTGGACGCAGCTTTAGACATCTCCTGTCCTTGCAGCTCCATCTCCCTCCCACACATTCTCCGTGGGAGGAGGTACGATGCAAATAAGGCCGATCTGATACTGACCCAGAAGCTGGATTGGATTGGAAAACTAGCTTATCCATTCGTTTCAGTTCTGTGATTACGTCAGCATTCACCAGCAGCAGCTAGCAGTAGAGCTAACATAACGTGGAGGAAGCTAACAGCAGAATGCCAGCAGTTTGGAGGCTTTTCAAGCTGCTGCACCAACAGCTTCTGTTTGTAAGTCTGCATACAAACAGAAGCTGTTGGTGTGTTTGCCAACTGTAGTCATTCATGCCTGTATGACCACAGTTTGCAGTTTTTACTTAACTGTAAACTGGTCAAAATGAGCCAATGTGACTGGAACGATCCACCAACAACAGGCTTTCACTCGCATCATGAGACCTCTGCACTTGTTGGTAAGCTTTCATTATATATATATGGTAACATAACATGCTGCTGTCTGCACGATTAAATACTATTTCGCTTCAGCGGACAGTCGGGCTTTGTCATCATTGGAAGCGATCTCAGAGCAGGAGCAGCAGCAATCCCATATCTCTCAGGTCTGAGGCCGATCTCTGTCCTCCAAGATGACCATGCTCGCCCCCACAGAGCATGTTTATCAGAGACTCCCTCCAGGATTTGGGAGAGGATGGAACAGCCTGCCTGCAGTCCCAACCTCATCCCCACTGAACACTTGTGGGATCAGCTTGGGCGCGCAGTTCGTGCCAGAGTGGCCAACACAGCCACGCTGGCTGATCTGATCAAGCAGCATGAGGAGCAGGTGCCAGGCTGCTGTGGCTGTGTGTGGTTCTTCCACATGCTGCTGAGGCTCCTACTTGTTACAATTGTTAAATTGTTTCTGCAGACTTCAATCCAACAAATGACAGCAGAATCAGCTGTTTGGGTTTCCATGGGCGCGACCCACACACTCAACTCTGCTGTTCAACTCATAAATGCATTTTCATTCTTACAGAAGCGGCTCCACATAAACAGGCTTTCCAACGTTCTAACATTTATTACCAAGAAGCATCGTTACAACAAAGAAATAATCCACCAAACAAATTTCCTGACTTTTTATGCTTTTTATTTCATAAAAACATTTATATATTCTTGGATTTATTTCTTCGTTGCAATTTACTTTGCAGTCCCCAGTCTCTTCCTCACAGTGAGGGATCCGGATGAATTCACTAATGAAACACAGGTATACGCTTATATTGTTGACATGGCACAACAGGTCACAGGCTAATCTTCCACAGATAATGTCCGGTGTTACTGAAAAGAAACAGCTTGTCCAGATTTTTGGGCCAGTTTCAGTTTTCAGTTTTTGTGAAACTGACTTTGGTTCGGCGGTGCCGTTTGCTCAGCAGCTGCTCTGAGGCCCGTTCATGTAACTACAGCAGTAGATAGCATTCAGCCGTGACTGTGAGGCAGCTCTTTTATTTATTTTAGTAATGCTGTGCAGTGCACGTCCACTTTATTACCTCCACGCACTGGATACTAAACTGTATTACATCACACGTGAGCCTCTGTTATATATTTCTCTGCACTTCTGTGTTATCCAATAATTATTTTAAGATTTCAGGAAAGAAGAATCAAAACTGTTTGCTGTAGGTATTTAACAAAAATCAGTAAGTCTGCGACACACTTTTATCAGAGGGTTAGGCAAAACTTCTGACTGCGCTCTAATGATGTGAGCAAGCCTCTATCAGAAAAGGGCTGAAATTTCATTATAAGATATTCTGATGTGGCTGTGGCATCAGTGATTAAGGAGGACAGACTGTGATAAGCAGTAATGGGCTGTCAGCGTATTATCTAGTGTCAAGAAAAGGTGATGTAGGCGTAGGATGGAGCAGCAGGAGACAGGAAAGAGAAAGGACCGTATCACAACGAAGAAAAGTCCTGCTGACAGTTCCACGTTTTCCTGAAGCCAAAAATGTTTTTAAATGGATTTTCAGGAGCAAATCTGATAAAACAGAGAGCAAAAATGTCTTTCGATAACCAAACTGAAGCTCGATTATACCCAAAAACCCGTCGTTGTTCAATCACTAACATCAGAAGAGGCAGAGCAAAGACTTTTATTTACCTGCATCTCTTATTTACCAGAACACCTCTCTAGCTTATGCTGACTGATGGAAGAAGTTCCCCGATTTTCCATCTTCAGAGTGAACTCTGATATTTCAAGGCTCACATTTTAGAGCTGGTTTTCTGATGGGTCAGTGCACAAACACACAAACGGCTTTGTGACAGGACCGAAAACAATTAATGTGGGTGACTGCAAGCTAATCCAAAAATAGGACTTTATTTTCTCTTTAACGGCATACTAGTTTATCCAACAACATGTACAGTGATAAATCTGTTTATGATTTAATTTTGTGCATCATTCATCATTTTATTATAACTCTGCATCTTTGTATTTAGCTGTAAAATCAACACAGGTGCACGACTATATAACCTCCTGAGAGCTGAGCTGCTGTTTGTGATGCCTTTTTAATTTCTCCCAAGCTTCCTCTTCAAAGAGGAAGTTGTATTTTGTTACATATTTTTGTAAAAAAAAAAGTATGGAGTAACTGAAGTATAAAACCGCACCGAGCAGGGTGAAGTATGAGGCGCAGCAATGAGTCCGTATGAGGACGCGGGTCTGAGGAGGTTCAAACCTGCACTGCTGCATAAGCTCCACAGCATCGTGATGATTCACTTAACTGAAGAGACTCTAATGAATATTTAAGTGCATTAAACTCTAGGTCTTCATACTGAGAAGAAAAAGCAAAAACACAATGTTATTATTATTATATGCAAGTTCATGCAAATTAATACAATGATACAAAAACCTGAGGAAAGGAGTGAAAATGAGCTGAGCTAAAAGTGAACTTGTGTTGATGAAATTCTGGATCAATATTCATGTTTAAAACAAAACTTTGACTCATTCTGAGCTTCCTCTTTGCACCACAACTGACAGATTTAACCAGCAAACACACACTGGGAAATGGGAAATGCCTGATTTGCTGATTGGCCAAAAATATTGGCACAGCCCAAGAAATTATACATCATTTGTTATTTTTTATTAGATAAAAACCTTCATATGGCTGACTCTGGGTTCTCAAGCATTTCTATAGTCCATATTGTCAAGTCTGTAAGCGGCTGATGTCCCAATCCAATGCTACTGTCTGTTAGCCTCATGGTCATAACTCAACAGTAAACATCAGGAGTCGAGCCATGAGCGAGTCCATGCACTGCAGCAGCCGTGAACAGTAAACAGTTCAAAGAGAATAATTCTCACCAGCACTGAGGCAGCTCAAGCGTTCTGGCTCCAAACACGGCAGCTAAGCGAGAGATTGAAGATAAAGAAACTCGTCCAGGTCCAAAGAAAGCAGCATCTCCCGTCAGTTGTTTAAATCAGGTGTAATCACTGCTGTGTGTTTCCACTGGAGGCCAAGTGGTGCTAACTCAGGATAATTCCTGCTCTGTTTGATCAAAGTCCGTGTGGTACCCTGTGGTATCCCACGTGGCTTAAAGCAAGAACGAGTCTGAGCTGCTGAATTAAAATTCAGCAAAGCTGCAGGACTGGCTGCTCGAGTATCTGTGAGGCTGTACGTTCTCACTCTCACGTCTTTATTAACACTCTGCTGTCACATGAGCATTCAAATCACGTGAAGTCAATTTCTGAAATTAAAACCGAGCTCAAGCTGTTCTCAGATGTAGAACTTGTCAGCTGTCCATCTAAGTTTGTTACAGACAGCCATAGATTTGTTCAAATATGGCTAAATATCCCATTTCTGGCCGAGCCTCTGAGGTTTGATCAAAGCAAACATGTAAGCAGCAATATTCTGTCATATTTTGGCTAAACGTTGAGCATTTGGAACAAACTGTGCATACAGATGGAAAACGGTGGATGATGAGGGGCTTCTGAAGTTTTAAAAGGAGATTTTAATGCATCCAGAAAACCTTCCATCAGCGTCCAGTGGAACCGGCTAAAATGATGTTCGGGGATTTTAAATGATTTGGCTCCCGTGTCCTCATGCACTTTCTGAGGCTTTTGTAAGTTGCGATGGGAAAAGAGGAGTCTGACAGATCGAAGGTCACTGGTCTACACCATCCACTGAGTCTTGCAGAGGCTCCACGGTGAAGTTTTGTGTACAAAAGGAAGCAGAAGTCCATTGAGAAGAACTGCTTCCACCAGCCTTTATTGCATCGCTTCTTTATTGACGAGGGCAGAAAAATGACTCGCTCTCCCCCACAGCATTAACGGATTGTTTTTTTTTTTATGAAAATTTAAAATGTGCACTAAAGCAGGAAATGTAATCAAGTGACAGGATCAAAGCTGAAAAATTACTTTTGCAACACCCATTGCCTGGAAGAAACATAAAAGATGGTTCAATAAAGACAGAGCCACACAAAACACTGCTCACAAATATCAAGAAAAGGTGTGTTTGGGCTGCAGAAGAAAGGCCAAACACGCCTGTGCAGGCTCAAACTAGTTTAAATGCCTCTAACATGTGAACCTCCGACTGTTTCTGCACATGAAATATTCCCCCGTATGCAATAAACTGCACGGACCCTGGAAACAACAAGTCTTAGTGGTATTACTGTGCAGTCCCGCAGTAATGGAAGTACGCACGAGACGTGCAAAAGCCAGTAACATGTTACACGAACACGGAGCTGAAAACGACTGAGCAAGCAGAACGACTCAGTCGATCTGCTGCACGTGTCTCACGAAACATGAAGCAGAAAGAGGCCGTCAGTGCGTCTGAATGTGTTCGGCCCATTTCAGCGAGGATTGCAACACGTTAGTGCAGCTGTCTGCTGGACGCTGCTGATCACATTCACTGCTTCGCCGTGTTCTATGATGAGGTCTGGATGAAGCTGTGTAGCTCCCCGTCATAATTAATACTCACCGAGCAGACACTTCTTATTTTCTCAGTTTCTTTAAAAATAGTTTTTAATGGCAGCTTTATGAGACCTGTTTTCTTGTTTTGTTAAGAACTGCATCCCTCTGCTGCTTCGTGACCTTTATCGGCAGACTGCTGTGAAGCGTGCACAGCAGAGGGGCACGCAGACCCAACACCTTCAGCCTCTTCCTCCTTTATGTTCATACACTTTCAGGCCCCGCTTACACGAGAAGGTTGAAACGGTGAAAACGGTAACTTTTTGACATGTTTTGGCCTCCTGTTTTACACGTGAAGATGTCTACAATAAATTACCTGAAATGAGCACAGCTAAACTGGTTTAACTAAGAAGATATTACAGGGAGGCCACAATATAATGTCTCCTGAATGAAGCCAAAGCAGAAGCACCCTCAGACAAAGCAACACAAAGAGCAGAATGAGGACTAAAAGGAGCGGTCAGAAGAGTTAACCCTGAGAGACATCTCGCTCAGAGGATTGTAAGAAGAATGTGGAATGGTTCGAGGTTACTCCGGGGGCGGAGGCAGAAGTTTGAAACAATGACACAGTAAGACAGAGATTTCAACATCTTTTGGTGTGTCGGCTTCGGGATGTTGTGTTCCTGCAAACTATTTTCTGTTCAGCTGGACAGATGAGCAGATGCAGCTAATGATCGCTGGGAGGAGGACTCTCTCCTCTGCATGTATAAGTGGAGGAGCGTTGGGTGAGGAATGCAGTCGTAGCACAAGCCGGAGTGAGCTGAGGAAAATGTGTGTCACTGTGTAGGTGGGTAAAACAGGCCTCAGGAGTGGCGTTATAGCAAGAATAAAGTCTGTCAACCAGGATGTTGCTGCAGCGCACTGCACGAGATTCTCCGTTGCCAAGCACTTGCATCCAAAGGTGGGGAGCCAGAGAGTCACTCAATGACAGCTCTTATCTATAACTCAAAGAACCAAGAAACTGCGCAGTGACAGACACGCACGTTAATTTCAGGCAGCTTCGGGTAATTCCTAATGTAAATAATGACCTAAATTGTGCACAGCTAATTTTATGTGCATGCTTTGAAAAAGAGGCTCTAACAACCATCCTGTGGGGGTGATGGAGCTCAGCATCCACAAACAGAGGGACACGAGCACCGCAGACAGTCCATCCAGTGTCAGGAACGTGCACTCGAGGAGGCCCATCAACAGC
>VUQK01016878.1:0-17483 GCA_015106715.1 Bujurquina vittata
GACACCCGGACACTTACAAGCAGCGGCGCTTTCCAGAACTTTCAGGGGAACCGGAGTGGATCAGCTGATCGAGCGGGCGAGTGTGCAGGGAAACAGCTCCACAACAAAAAGGTGAAGAAAAATATGGTAATCTTAAAAAGACTGGTAGATTGTGTCATTTTGGGGGGCAAGCAGGAACTTTAATTTCAGGCACACGATAATAATGAGGTTGTTATCAATGCTTTTTTATGTGTCATAGCTGTAGCGGCAGTAAGAGACTTGTGCACCCCGGGTTTGTTTCTTCAGTAAATGCATTTATTCTGCTATCAATCTGCAGTGCAACAGGTCTTTATACTGCATTTCTGCATAAAAAGATGTTTTTTATACCCATAAAATAGTTATTGAGGGTGGAGTGATTCAGGCGGAGCACTACTGAAGGCCTAGGTGTGAAATGCACGGCCCGCCACTGGTATAAATGAAGGAGACCAGAATTAGACTGAAAAAACAAAAGAGATTGCAAAGACTTCAAGAGTGGCCAAGTCAACAATCTGGAATCCACTGTCCAGCTCAGCAACACCAAAAGGCCTGAAAGACCACAGAACACAACTAAAACTGATGATCACAAAATGTCCTTCTTCTTTTAAGAAAAACCCTTTCACAACATGTAGATGGGTCAAGAACACTCTTGAGGAGTGGGACATATCATTGCCAAAGTCAACAATCAAAAGACGACGTAGCACAATGAATTCTGAAGTGTTTAGGGCTATACTCTCTACTCAGACTTTTCTGATCAGACAGCATTTCACAGTGCAAATGGATAATGACTCGAAGCATACTGAGAATATTCTTCAGTGTCCAATTCAGTAACCTGATCTCAACCCAGTAGAACAGCTTTTCAGTTACTGAGGACAAAATTGAATGCATAGAGAACCACAAACAAGAAGAACTGAATGTGGCTGCAGCACAAGCTTGGCAAGAGCATCTGAAGAGAGGATGTCACCCATGGTAATATCCATGAGTTTCCCAAGTATTAAAAAAAAATCCTTATTTTTAAATATTATGTTTCCCCAATTACCTTTGAACCTCTGAAAATAGGGGACTATGTATAAAAATGACTGCATTCCTAAAGAGTTAATGATTGTTAACACTTCAATCACATCTTGCCTGACTAACTTAAAATGTGTATAGAGGCAAACTTACAAATATTTTGTGTACATGTCCAAATATTTAAACTGAAAGTATCCTGTGGTCCTCAATGAGTATCTTTCTCTCTTTAACCCCTCCAACTAATGTAACCCTTTAACAGCGGGCGATCGCCGCCGAGGCACCTGTTACCTGCCCTTACTTGCCGTTGAACAGCTGGTTAACGGCGAGCGTATCAGCGCTGAAACGTCTGATCACTTTGATTTATCATAATTATGCGACTGTTTATCCTATTGGAAAAATTCAAATGGTTTCTGAAAACTGAAAAATTGATCTTCACACCCAACAAAGGGTTATTACATTAATTATTGCTGGAAGTTTGCGGCACTTTTGAAGTTAACAGGCCCAATAGGCCCGTGGTAAATAAAGGGTTAACCCTTTACTGGTCTTACATACATTTTACTATTCTGTAACTCTGAAGTGGGTTACATTTGCATCTAGCAATGAATTTTTCTGTTTCACTTTTTGTTGTGTCTGTTTTCAGTTTCTGTAGTGAAAATAACTGAAACGTTGAGTCTTCAGGTACTGCTCGGGTTTCAACTACAGCCCTAAGTATGTTATATTTTGCCTGATATCATCTACAGCAACACACACACACACACACACAGAGCGAAAATAATCTGAATATACCACAAAACCAGGATAAGAACAGACAATAAGAAGGGACAATAAGGGGAAAAAAATCATATTGTTATGAGTCCATCTATGCTCCAGTGAGCTCCTCGTTTCAATATAGATGAAGAAAGCTGGGCCCGAGGACAGCAGTGAGATATGCAGGCAGCCCACACATATCTGATGATGTACAGGCCTGCCTGCACATTCTAAAGAGAACACATTTTTGAGCTAGCCTTTTATAATTGTATTTTTTCCCCTTCCAAAAGGGCCTAGAGCTAGACTTGTATGCTCCATCTAAAGCGGTTGGTGTAGTAATGGGTCATAGTGATGCATTCATACTGAGACTGGCTTAATTGTATTATCAATCTCATCCAGATAGTGCTTCAGCCCCACAGTTCTGGACATGCTACTGTCAGACTTTCTGCATTAGCATTGGGAAGTGAACCATGAAGAAATGCAAGCGTAACTTTCATCTGTTTCTCTACCCTAGAATGGTAAGTTAGTTAGTTAGTTAGTTAGTTAGTTGAATGATGTTTTTATCAGAATTTGGCCACTGCCATTCCAGAGTTTGCTTTCTCTCTGTCTACGCATCACTCTTTCCCGTCTCTCTTTATCATTTCCGTGTAGTGTGTACTCAGTGTTGGTGGTCACTGAGTAAATGCAAGTCTGTTCCAATTTCATGCTATCTTTTAACAAGTTAATTATGTTGAGCCCTACAAAGGCTGGAGACAGACAGAGCGGGTGGCAGCAATGGCAAAGGGATAACTGCCCAGGTCATCTCTTTGTTGTTCTATCTTGTTTTGTGTCTCAAAGCACCCTCCCTCTGCTCTTTTCTCCTTTTTTCTTTACTTATTGTAACTCCCTCCTTCTGTTCCTCTTTTCCTTAGTAATAGCTCCACTGGTGGAGGAGGGTTTTGAGATAAAAAGCACTGGGAGCTGAGGAGTCCTTTGCAAGCCTAAGGCAAGGAGAAGGTCAATAGGCCTGCTAAGAAGGGCTGTTATCATCTTGGTAACATGTTATCAGAGAGCCTGCAGTAGTGTTTATTTACAGTTATTGCTCCCTCTGGGTGCACACTTCAACGCCTGGGGCTGATTGCTCTGTAATGAGTTAAGGAACACAGGGAGCCAATGCAAGAAAAGAAGAGAAACAAGAGAGGCAAGAAATCACTTGCCAATAACCAATAGGTCAGCAAAAAAATCAAGTATGAACCATGGTCATTGAAAATCTGGGCAAAAAAAGTGTGCTGGCCCCCAAAAAGATAGTTTTCTTCCAGTAAGGCAGTAAATGGCAGCAAATGGACCTTGACCTGCTGTTATTGCTAGTTTTATTTGCCAGATCAGTTCACTGTTATGTGTTAATCATATAGGTCCATATTTAACAGTCTGAAAGGTGAACTGGTCAGAGTCAACCAAGGGGTGGGCATTACAGGAAGAGGATGTCTCTGTCCGAGTTTTTTGTTTTGTTTTGTTTTGTTTTGTTTTGTTTTGTTTTGTTTTTACAATTAGGAGAAATTCAGAGGAAATCTCTCATTGTGGCACACCATTTCAGTGTAGGAATTAGACTAAGTGCAGCTACTGTCAGAAGGGACAGAAAATGAAAAAATGAAAACACAGGAATAGCAGTGGTGAATAACATTCAAAAGGCTTGGATGAAGACCAAGGAATTTTTCAGGCCCTGCATTTAACCATCAAGAAATTACAAGAAATTAATAAATATATCTAAATTAGTCAGATATTGAAAAAAATTAATACATATGTAAATCACATAAATAATTTTTTTTCTAGAATATACCATAAAACCAAATCCATCCAATGACAAACTAATCCCTTTTCATAGCATCGGATATGGGAGATTACCAGACATAATTAGGTAATTTCATTTAGACATAATTCATCAGAAAAGAAGAGCGCAGGGAGCTTTTCGGGATGAAGTTTCTCCATCACAGCGGGAGGTTCTGGATGATGCCAACTTCATGATTCAGAAGTGATAACTGGAGTGAGCCAAAGTAGAAAGAGAGGACTCAGAAACACATTTGCATCTTAGCACTCTGGGCTGGTTACAGTCAAAATGAGCAGTATGGGACAGAAGCCTCAAGAACTGAAGCACTTGGAAATCCTCTAGTAATTAGCTGACTAGGTTGCAATTATTAAAATCAGATTCAAGTAATAGTCAAATCTATGTAAGTTTTTTGTATACTTAATATTATATTGTATCAAAAAAGAGAAAATTCTCACAATTACAATAGAGCCCAAAAGCTTCAGAAGAGTCTCCAAATACTGCTTACCAGTAATTTTAAATATGGAAATGTGTTTTCCTCTTATAATCTTCTCTTCCTCTCCTTGCTAAGTTGATTTTGATACAGCTAATGATATCCAACAAATTTTAAAGAGATTTAAAAATACACAGACGTCTCTTTAAACTGCACTCGATTATTTTTACATGAATAATGGGTCAAATTTCTATAGATAAAGTGACAGAAGCCACACGGGGACAACATGAATTATCACCAGCCTGCAGTTCCCCTTACCTTTATGATTCATTTTAGTGTCTTACAAGTCACTGTTTTGGTTTTACAGGCTGCAGCTTTATTATAAAACTATACAACAGACAGGCAAACTTAGTGATTGGCTGGTAAACTGGAAGGATTAAGTATGCCAAAAATACTTTGCTTCAAAGTATGTAAGGATGAGAGTAACGCTAAAATGATATTAAATATCTGATTTTCTCATTCACAATATGACAAGAAACAAACTTAAAGTAATCCTAATATTTCACAATAAAGTTTCAGCAGAGTCAGACTCTAAACCTTCTTCTTTCAGCGACTCCCTTTAGGAGCTGTCACAGCAGATCCTCTGCCTTCATCTCACCCTCTCCCTGGTTATCGTTTGGGCAAATTCAAAGTTCTGAACGACAAAAATGTATGAAGAATTTTGGAGAAAGAAGAAGAGCACTATAGCTTTTATGATGAGCATCTGAGTGACTATAAAAACATACGTAATAAATATTTTAGTCTCTCTGAAAACTGTGGCAGACTCCAACACATTCACTATTAAGAGGTATTTGAATTGTCCATGTTAAAACAATTCTGAAAAGAGCATTTGGCCCAAGAGCACTGGCCACAAGGAGTGAATTTTCACTTGTTTACTGTAGACCTACAAGATAGGTGCATGGATTCAAACCAGAATGTATTCTTTCAGAATGTTGCTCCTGTGTGTATTTCATCCTTCACTGTATTACTATATTCTGAACATGAATTTGTGTTATCAAACAAACCCTGGCACATCAATGAAGCTCATCTCAGAGAGAGGTTTTCTAAATAAATCAGCAGAATAAATACAGGCAGCTTGAAAAACATGAAGTGGTAAAGCATTACAAATCCTTGCCATTTTCCCAAACTGTACCGTATTGCCTTGGATGAAAAATGAGACGCCTGCTCTGAAACTGTGTTTATGGCGTTAGGAATTGCTTGGAAATGAATTACTGGATGAATCACCGGGTCCTTGTGCGCGAGAACCACTTGTGCAATGCAGAAATCTGGTTGCAGTAATGTTTACTTACAACACACTTGTATCATGATGCTAGAGGCAGGCCCTGAGCCAATGAATAGTGATGTTACAAAGTACATTTAGAACACAAAATAGCCTAGAGCTAGATTTTAAAAACAACAACAAAGTGAAACCTGTTTGGGTCACACCACTTTCTTCAATACAGATGAAGTAACAACAATGCAATTTTCAATGTTACCATTTCATATAATAACAATATCTGAATATTCTTCCCCTCAGACTTTTCAAATCTCACAGCCACACCATGTATACAATTGATAATCAAATCCTGTCATGACTCAAACTTTTACAAATTTCTTACTGCTGCTAGCATTTGGTGACATTTTGAATAAATGTGCCAGTGGCTGGGTCTGCCATGTGCAGCTCAGATCAGCGCCATCAACAATTAACTCACAAAACACTGAGGTTGTTTGTAGTACTTCCTGAGCAGCAAAACTGAGCCAATGTGTTCACTTAGTGATTAGACGTGGCCATATGCAACAGGCCCAAATGTCAGACAGGATTATCACTCTGCATTTCATTCAGTGCTACTGATACCACTTTGCATTGCAAAAACTCTGTCAAGCTTCAATGAAGCCATGTGTTAAAGGCAGATTTGTAGATTATTAGCATTTGTTCTGCTTAGACGTTCAAAATAAAATACAGCAGAACACTGGCATGTTATCACCTTTAAATTAATATGCAAGCAGTTGTTGTTTTACATATATAAAAGATAGCCAGTCACAGCGGCTTTGTTGTGGAGTCGTGTGTGTCCATCTGTTTAAGTCTATTCTTCACTCTACTCCAACTAGTAACTTACTTTGTCTGGTGCTAGTTGCTGAGCAGATAGCTTACAGTGAGATTTTGGCACTTTTCTGCTTAAAATACTGTATCTGCCTGGTAAATCTTAAAACGATACTGATTAAAGCCGTAAGAATAAACTGAAGGAGGCAAACTGCAGGTGAGAAAACCAAAACAAAGAGCTAAAATTCTCTGGGCTGAGAAGTACTACAGAGCTCACCTCAGCACTCTGTAGTGCAAGGATCAGAGAAGGATCACACAGGTTATGTATAGGTTTATCTTTAAGTGACTCATTCACACTCAAATACAACCACTTTATTAGGTACACAATGCTAGTATTGGGTATTGCCTTCAGGACTGCCTTAATTGTTTGTAGCATTGCTTCAAAAAGGTGCTGGAAACATTGCTCTGAGATTTTTGTCCATGACATCATGCAGTTGCATCAGAGTTTTCAGCTGCACATCCATAATGTGAATCTCTTGTTTCACCACATACCAGAGCACTGGGTTAAGATGCAGTCACCATGGATGCCATTTGAGAACAATGAACTCATTGTAATGTTCAGGAAACCATTTGAAATGATTCGAGCTTTGTGACATGACACATTATCCTGCTGGAAGCAGCCATCAGAAGATCGGTACACTGTGGTGTAAAAACTCCTGGCATGTTTTTATTGACTCTTGCACCTGACAAAGTATGCAAAACTAAAATTAATACTAAAACTAATGAAAACTAAACTAAAACTAAGCATTAAACCAAAAATAAAAACTAATAAAAACAAGCAAAACCGCTTTAAAAACTAATTAAAACGAACTGAATTAGAGGGAGGAAAAGTAAACATGAACTAAAACTAAATTATAATGTAAAATCCAAAACTATAATAACCCTGATTGTAGCCCATCTGCTTAAAGGTTTGACATGTGTTCAGAGATGGAGTTCTGCATACCTTGATTGTAATAAGTGGTTATTTAACTTACTGCTGCCTTCCTATCGGCCTGAAGCAGTCTGGCCATTCTTGTCTGACCTCTGGCCTCAATAAGGCATTTTCTCCCAGAGAACTGCGGCTCATTGTATATTTTCTCTTTTTTGGACCGTTCTCTGTAAACACTAGAGATGTCTGTGTGGGAAAATCCCAGTAGATCAACACTTTCTGAAATACTCAAATCAGTCCATCTGGCACCAACAATCATGCCAAATTCAAAGGCGCTTAAATCACCTTTCCTCCCCATTCTGATGCTTGGTTTGAACTTCAGAAGGCCATTTTGACCATGTTTACATTTCTAAATGCATCAAGTTGCTGCCATGATTGCCTGATTAGATATTTGCATTTACTAGCAACTTAACTGGTGTACCAAATGAAAAGAGTATTTATTTAATACATATGTGAGTTTAAATGTAAATTATAAATGTTTTACTGACACTGCATTGTGGCGACAGGCTGGAATTGATGCTTAACCCAGGGTCAAGCCAATATAAAACTTATATCACAACTAACTTATATCACATGAAAAAAGAAATAAAGCTTCGAAGCCTGAAGAAAAGTCACCAAATATGACAATAAAAAAAACAATAACAATAAAGAGTAATTTCTTATGGATACAAATGGCGAATAAATAGCATAAATCAAAAGCAATGGTCTTGCCAACAGTCCCAAGACAACTCAAATTTATCTCCATACTCTGCGCCTGACTTAAAAGAAAGAGAGAGGAGAGAGAACTGCTAAAAGGGAAAAATGGAGAGGCCATTTAGTGATTTGAGCAGTGAAGCTTCTCCACTGCCAAGGACATGTAAGAGAGACAGAGAGACTAGGAGTGCCTCTCAATACATCAGATGTCAGGAGTGCTCCCTCCTACTCAGACAAATAGATCTTCTTTTGGAAAGCCCATAAGAGAGCATTGTAAGGTCGGTGAGCTATACAAAAGTCAAAGATCTAGCCATTAAAAGGCTCTATGACAGCACAATGCACACTACAATGTTCATGTCTGGGGAGATGAGTGTTAAACAAACTCAAAATTATTCTCGTGTTGATTAGAAGTTGAAGGTATTAACAAAAATTATGTATTTTTCCCCATGGGCTGCCTCTCCCTCTGGATTGTTTGATCAGAGAGAAGAGGTGAAGCAGAGAGCTGCATACTGCAGCAAACCTAAGCCTCTCCAAGGCACTCGTTCTGAGCATCTGGCTTGATTGTAAAAACGTTTTCCTCTTCTTTAATCAATGGAAACTCAACTATCCTGATTCATGGGGCACTCTGGAGTATATAAATATCTTCTGACAAGCTTGACTGCATTCCCCTCTACACCAGCTAGAGACCACCAGCAACCCCACCCCCAAGTGCTCATATTTTTCTTTTCTTCTGTACTACTTTACTTCTTGTCCTTTTCCCCACCATCTCTTTTTGGCTTTTTGTATTTTTACCTGTTTCTTCTGAATTTTCCTTTAGTTGTTACTCTAATCAATCATTTTTCAGAGGGTCACTGCAACTGCAACATGACAGTTTCTGGAAGAAGATATGGCCAAACAAATTAAACACACTGCTGAGCGCTAAAAGAAAAGAGAAATACACTTAAAGCAAAATAAGAGAAGAAAACCTGCATAAGCAGTGAACAAAGGGAATGTTTTTGTTCCACACTATCCTTACTATCGATCTTACAGCAATTTTTTATTTACTATTTAAAAAAAAATAGAGACAATCTTTCTTTATCAATTATTAAGAATGGGTTATTTAAAATCTAGAGCACATCCATGAAGAGATATGAAAAGATTTTAGAGATTTCATCAAAGCAATATTGTCAAAGTCGGAAACCTTAATTTTTCTACTTGTGATTTATACTGTAATTATCATCTGGCCAGTGGCAAACATTTACTGCTAATGAATAACAACTAATGAATGTTTAAAACATTTAAAAAAAAGAATGTCAGAGCTTATCTCAAAATAGACGACTCTTTTGTGCCTGTGTATTTAATCTAACCCATTCTGAATCAGAAAATAAAGGAAAATGAGACAAAATTTACTATGTGTCATTAAACTGGAGTCAAGTTGATTCACCTAATAAATGCTCAGCAAAAGAGTAACAACCTAAATTTAAATTTAGTGTGAGCTCTCCAGGCAAACATTATCAAATTTTGTATTCCTCACAGTAATAGTCTTCAAGTACCCTCATACCTGTTTACCATAAAATTGAGATGATGATGGTGGTGTCACAAGTAACTAATGGCTGTGTAGACTTCATTTTATTCAAAGTAGAAAGACTAGCATTAACAACAAAATTATACGTATCTGTATCAGTATTGGTATTGATAAAATCCCAACAAAACCCCCTACTTTACAACACAGATTCATTCCCTTGACTGATAAATTGTGCATGCATTTGTAGTTATGCTGATATGAGTAAGCTTGAAAACACACTATATTGCCAAAAGTATCCACTCACCCATCCAAACTATTGAATTCAGGTGTTCCAATCACTTCCATGGCCACAGGTGTATAAAATCAAACACCTAGGCATGCAGACTGCTTCCACAAACATTAGTGAAAAAAATGGGTCGCTCTAAAGAGTTCAGTGAATTCCAGTGTAGTGCTGTGAATAACTGTGCAGTGGAGTGATGAATCACGCTTCTCCGTCTGGCAACCTGATGGACAAGTACTTGTCTGACTGCACTGTGCCAGGTGTAAACTTTGGTGGAGGGGGGATTATGCTGTGGGGTTGTTTTTCAGGAGTTGGGCTCTTCCCCTTAGTTCCCAGCGAAAGTAACCCTTAATGCTTCAGCATACCAAGAGATTTAGCAAGTTAGCAAGTTGTTAGACGACTCACAAATCAGACTCAGGAAAAATGATGAAGTCAAAAAGTATCAGATGGCCTTGACTATTTTGGTTGACTCTCAAAAGTAGCAGTAAATCCATATCTATTCTGCGGTTTGTAATATAAGTTGGATTGCATTGAGTGAATTGACTGTAAAGTCAGATAAGTCTATGAGTTGTGCTTATCAATAGACCCCATTAAATACTTGTCACCACTGGGGAATTTCTTTGACCATGCAAGTCATTGTCAGCAGAGAGCGGTCTGACTAATCAATGAGTACTTAATTACATCTGGTGCATGGTCCAGAGGTGCAGTAAAACAATAGGCTTGCACTGTCAGTGTCATCCTTTGTACAGACAGATGGCTCTTTAGTCAGCGACATTGTGAGGATGCATTTAGAAAAGAATTTGGGACTTAGTTAAAAATGTCAACAGTTGGAGTGTAAGACAAAACAAATGTGACAAGACGAGATAAGAATGTCATTTGGATTTCACTCTAAAAACAATTAGACTTCTTTTATCACGTTCATGAATCTCTGCCACTTGACACAATACACAACAACAGGCCAGAGCTTAAATGTCTACAGATTAGCAAAATTTTCTATTTCTTACTGTACTACATAAAAAAAGATGATCTCAGTAAGTAAACCTCTACGTTCATATGGGTGTTAATAACACTGGGGAAATTTTACATTTCACAGTAAAAGACAGAAAAGAAAGAAAAAGAAAAAAAGAGAAAGAAAACAGTCATAATGCTAAGGTTCTACTGCATAGTGGAGGGAATAATCATGCTGTTCATATTTAAAGCACGGTACAGTAAAAGGCATTTAATGGTTTAGAATGACTCTATGTCAGAGGGCCTGTTGTCTGAGACACACTGTACGTAAATCTGTAGACCATCACTGACTTGATCAGCACAGCACAGACAACAAAGTGAATCAAGCCTCATCTAAATGTAAATTAGTTTTTATACCTTTGGCAAACAGCTTACATAACCAGTGTCTATTTTAATAAACCAATTAGATTGTATTCTATGCTACACAAAGACAACAAAATAAAAACTGTGCTTTATGGAAATGTACATGGGATGCAGATAACATCAGGAGTCAGGCAAAGATCCTTCCTATAGGTATGCATAAATTTCACATGAAAACATCTGCTGGAAATCCCAGCTATTCAATCTGGCCTGAGAGAAGTAAAACAGACACAGACTGCCATAAAAGGCCCATTCAATTGCTTTGAGAAATGAACATGTGTGGCAGGAGCTTATATACTTGTCTCCAATATCCTTCCCCTCACTGGTATCAAAAATATCACTGACTATATGAAACCAGCAGCTCATTTTAAAAGCCTTGCTTATTATTTACTTGTGCAACCTGTCTTATAATGTGTGAACACAGGCACCAAATCTACTGTAAACAAATTATGATAGGTATGCTCAGGCTAGCTGAACCTACACATTTGATGTTATTCAACATCCTTAAAATAAGGGACCGGATCTTGTTCTTTTACAATTTAAGTGCATCTGTTGTCTCTGGCACAACATTCAAGTTTTTGATCTAAGAGCTGTTTTAATCTGTAAAGTTAATCTGTGCTCTATTATATTCAGAAATGTTACGAATAAGATCTCCTAATGCTAATTTCCACTTAATAAAGATGCATTCAAAAACAAGAAAAGGGATACAAGGTTAATATTTCAACAGTATCACGGCTGTTGAGAAAATCCAGAGCAGATGATAAATTTCACAATAATGAAAAAAGTGTCTTTTTTTGAATAATACAAAGTAACTTAGCAACAGTGTACAGGGTCCATGGTGTTACATTTCTTTGTTTATGTTTAATATTATTTATTTATGTGATAAGAGAGGCAAAGAGAACTTTCCAGCTGTTAGATTTATATCAATTTATATTTGTATTTCTTATCTGATGTTCAATACACCTCAGGGATCTCAAGTTAACCGAACATACATAAATTAAGGTGTTTTTAAAATGCGAATGTATTTTTTATTATTCTGCATTTTATTTTATTAAATTTCAATGAAAAATCCGACATGAAAAATACTTTAAAGTAATACAGTATAACCTTTAACAGAGACAACAGTATTGTCCTATGGTAAATGATGACTGAACTTATGAATAGTGTCATTCCACTAACTTGAACACATTTTTGGTCAATTTTAACATATACGTTGAATACTACTGTGAAAGATATGTGCATGAAATTGTAGTTCAAATACATAGATTTGAACTCATGGAAAAGTAATTTAAATGTACATATAAAGTACTCTGTGAAAACAGAATTATAAAATATAAAGTCTAACTTTAAGGTAATGTTGTTAAAACCAGTGGTGATTAAATGAATCGGCAACAGGGAATTAATTTGAGATTATCTGGCAAATATCAATTTATTCCATATTCTAACTTTAGTAATGCATTTACTGGAAAAAGATTAATATCAACTCCATAAATCATTCAGAAGCCAGAGCCACAGATACGTATATGTTAGCTGATCCCAGTGAGGACGCTCAGCGCCCATTAATCAATGTCTGAGCTCCTCTGGCCATGTCATCAGGGGGAAAAAAGGCAAATTTATAAAAATGGCAATTACCACACTGATATCTCAGCAAAATCCTTCTAATATAACATGTTTACACACTGGTACAAAATTTCTGTACTCTCCTTCACATGAGCGTGATAAGGTTTCCTTATCTATTCCACTATATGTCTATAAAAGATTGCGCTTCCTCTTGTGAATAAGCCGAAGAAAACCCACCTTAATTATTAGTAATCAACTGACCTCCAGCTTGTTGAAAATCAAGTGCATCAGAGAATCAACTTTGGAGAACAACATTGACACTGACACCAAAGTCAGACAACAGAACGTAAACAGGGAGAAGTTAAAGCTCATCTGAGTCTGCAGAAACCAAAATGGGCTTATCTGTGGAAATATGCAATCTGAGCACCATCTGAACCTAATCTCCACACAGAGATTCAGTCCCAGAGAGAGCCTGCTGGTTCCCTGATTTATTCTTCCTACTTGGTGCTTGAATGTTTGCCTTCTTCTGAGTCTAACCAATGGACCTTGTCAGTGCTGAAAACATACAGTTCTTCATTTTCATTTTAATGCCACTCTACTAGCAGAAAGCAAGGCCATTAACAAAGGACTCGGGAGCATATTTAAGTTCATCTTACTTTATGCCTAGACTCAATTCAATTATATAATTGATTATTTAAAAAAATCCAACAAAAATTAATCGTGGAAAACAAATTTGCATTAAAAGTGTCTTTATTTTTCCTGATCTGCACAAAATGCATAGCTGAATCTCCATCACAAAAGTTGTGACACCCAGAACTGCTGAGGTTGCAAATGGAGTGCTATCCACATGCAGTACTGCAAAGTTGTACTGTGTGTGAATCAAAGACAGAACAACCACTTGGTGTAGGCCTAAGCGCAACTCTGCTGGCTTTAGACTTCAGATATGCTGCTGTCAATGCAAGAAGAGAAAATAAATTATTTAACCTACTGTAATTCAGGAACATAAATGAACTATGAGCTGAGAAACTAACGGCAAACTGTGTTAAGTCTTACATTTACCTGGTTTTGTTTTTTGTTTTACTAACTCTTTCAGGCTCTTTTTATATTTGCAATTAATGGTATACTGCTCAAAAAAATAAAGGGAACACTCAAATAACACATCGTTGTTTAAGTGTTCCCTTTATTTTTTTGAGCAGTGTACATGGTAACAGTAGGCTAATAACGTAAATTAGCTAACTAAATAGTTGTAACTTGCATCTAAAAAAAAGCAGCTTGAAAAAATACAAGATTCCCTGATGCTTCGCCCAACAGGGGTCTATTAAGACCCGAAATAATCAACAATAACCCTGTGGTAATGATGGCAGAGAGTTCACAACCTACCTCAGCTACAAAGAAAATAGTCTACTGATAAAAGCTTCCTGCAGGTCCCTGGTGGTTTGTTACTTCCCATTTCATGCTGAGGAAAAGATAATTGCTGTTCCACGCTTTCCATAGCAGAGCTTACTCAGGGAGTCAAATGCCTATTAAATATGACCTAACCTAATTCTTTTGTTTACTTTTGTAATGCGTTGAAATGTAAATCTTTTGAAATACCTTTAAAGGTATGTCTCTCCAAGTATTGATTTGCCCTCTTGTGGATGTAAATATTCGAATGGCTTGGTTCTGTGTGGGTGGAGGTTTAAGCGAATAACCACACTTGATTTTTTTGGCCAAATTTTACAGCAGTAAGCGATTGATCAATCTTATAAGTCTACTTTACATTTTCTGGGGAATGTGATATTATTCAGTCAGTCAGGTATGGTCACGTTTGTATAAAACCCGGTTCTGCCCAAAGTACAAATGCAAAACAACAAAATAGTAATATCATAGCTGCAAGTACTACACGCATATACAACCACATCTAAGCATGAACTATACACGTTATCGATCTTGTAAAGCACAAACACCCCCCGTTTAGTTCCCGCATTAACTTCTTTTTTTGCATAGTAAAAATTTTAAGATCCCAAAAAGGTAGGCAACTATATATGTGTAAGAAAAAAGGACTAGTCCTTAATAATAGTGCAGATGGTGCCAAGCCATCAGTTTTTACATTCTGTGTTCTCTGGTCATGGCTGAAAGAGCAGACTGTTCAAATGAGTGGGTTTGCTTTAAATATTTAATATAAATGTAGCTAAGTGCAATATAATGTACATGCAAACCTAACGTAATGTAAACAAGTAGTTGTGAATAGAAAAAGGAAACACCAATAACTCCTGAAAAAAATTGAACTAGAACATCTTTTATATCTAAAGCTCTGCAGTGTGTTTGAGTGCTTAAGAAAAGAGACTGCTGTGCTGGCATCTTTAATGCAGCCTCAGTATAAACTAAAAATGTAACTGTCCCCCATAAAGTTAACACTCCCTATTGTTATCAAAATAAGTCTGCAGTTATTATGGCATCTTGGAACTTCTTTAGGTCTTCCTAATTAGCACTAGGACAAGCAGAAATCCCAGCTTCGTCAGAGCATTGCAGTCAAACACACAAATCAAATCGATCTTCATCTGTTAGATAAGGAAAAGCAAGGCAGAAAAAAAAAACAAAAAACAACAATGTAACAGGGTTGTTGCCCAGTTTACTGTGAAAAGATTTCAGGGATCAATAGTGCCAGCATTTCACCCACTTTTACAACAACAACAACAGCAAAAAGATATTTGAACTGTGAGGACCCTGTGTGTGGATAAAAAGTTTTAGAAATAAATTCAGACAAAGAAGCTCTTTTTTTCTCAACAAAATGGAAGATAACAGACAGAATGATGAAGTGATCACAGGTGTAGTTTATGCTCTTGCTGACACACAGAGGAGACACTAAAGAAGCACAGCTGAAGTGGAGACAATCCAGGAGATGTGAAAGAAAATATTTTTTCTGCAGTTAACAAAAACTAACTTTTTTTTTGTTCAAAACTGCAAAGTCAATAAAATTGGTAGCAAGTACAACGAGCCTAGAATCTGTGTACTGACCACAGTCCCGACTAGGGCTGCAACTATCGATTATTTTAAGTATTCTAATGATTATTCTGATTAATCGAGTAATTGGATAAGAAATACCTTTGTCTTATTCATCTGCATAATACAACTTAACTGCAGGTTTTATGTGTGTGAAACAAACAGCGGTGAATGAACAGCTACAAAGATCTCTTTTCTTCACACTGACACTTGCTGATCAGGTGGTTACTGAAGGACCTCCAGCTGTTTCCCAGTAAAGGTTCAGTGGTGGTTACAGGAACAAGCGCTGCGCTTTGGATGCTAGAAAATCATTTCCTTTCGCGCCACCTGAACTCACCATCTCGATAACGGCTCCGCTAAAGTGGGTGAAACGTCCCACTTACAAAGTGACACTTGAGCGCTGCAGAATTTAAACGAAGCATCGAAGCAACAAATTTGTCTAGAGGATTTTTTATAATAATATAATAAGTTATTCGTGGAATCGGTACAGCCCTACTCCTGGCCACACAAGAATAAAAGAACATAAGAAATCGTTGTCATATGTTACCACTTTGTCCATCAAAATTTTTATTATCGTTTAGAAATTCAAATATTTCAACCATGTGACTGGTACAAAGCCAGGGCAAATTCATTGCTACAAAACTCTGGCTAACACTGGGCACAGGCCTGTCAGATTTTAAGTTGTTTTAAGCTACAAATATTAAGATCACCTCACAAAAGTAACATAACAATGTTCAGACAGCATGTAGCTAGTTAAAGCTGGTCCACTGATTGTTAGTTTTAAGGTTACTGCAGTCATTATTCTAGGCCAATAGTGACAACCAGTAAAATTTTGGTTAGCTGAACAAAAAATCTTATGAAAATCTATTCAGAACTTTTTTTTTATTCAAATGTCAGCGTATATACCCACCACTGGCAACCTGGGTTGCTGTGGAGAAGGAGGAAATGTTGTGATTTATAGACTGTGGGCAGCTGCCATTAGACCATCTGATTTAACAACTATGTGACATTTTGGTTAAACAATCCTCCTAAAAATAACAGCTCTCAAACAGCAGAAGAAAGTCTTGCTTTTCCCTAGAAGTGGGCGCTCCTCTAATGATGAAAATGTTAAATATTGTATTTTCCAGTTACTCACCACTTTCAAAGCATGCATCAAAAACCAGATGTCCTTTTCGTGGAGTTCCAGAGTATCCTGTTGGACTCACTGTCAGCTTGTTCACATTGCCCACCAAGGCATCTTCTCCTGCAGCTTCACGGCCTGAAAAAAAAGTGCAAAAGGCAGAGTTTAACGTTACTCAAAGGTGATTTGAAAAAAAAATGTCTTTGAGAATGTTTTCCAGCTTACTGTATGTAAACCTTCAGTTTTTACCTGTATATCAAAATTGCATATTATACAACACAGTTGAAGATATTAACAATATTTTAAAAAATGTTGACCTATAGTGTAAAATGGACAGACACAAAAGAAGGAATACACGGACATCTAACATAATGCTCTTATATATAATGTTTGGTTGCTCCCAATGCAACATAAACAATATAAGAAATGTTGGATTATTGTGTTATTTCTTTCTTGGTATTAGTGAAGAGGCTTATGTATTTCAAAAGAAAATTTCAACACATGATTACCTGGCCCCGCAACCCTGAACAGGATTAGCGGAAGTGAATGGATGGATGGATAGATGGATGGATGGTTAGTTTGGCATGAACTGGTGGTGTACAAATGGTATTTTAATGAGTAAATACTTTCTCTCTTTTCCGTTGTTTGTGTTCTTGTGCCATTGTTTGATTTGTTTATAAAACAAGAGTATATTTAGTTTTAATTTGTAACATGTACAAAACAATATCTGTCTTTTTGCACTCAACACCACAGTCACTATAGCATATCTATGCCACATTTCTGTATATACAGTGCTGTGCAAAAAGTAATTGCCCCTTACTGATTTCTTTTTCTTTTTGTCTTTTTTTTTTTTTGCTTTTTTTTCCATCTTAATTTTTTTTATTTTCATATAACTTTTTAA
>VUQK01016878.1:35481-48718 GCA_015106715.1 Bujurquina vittata
TGTGTGTGTGTGTGTGTGTGTGTTTATGGAAAAGAGCCAGAGCCAATAAGTGAGATGGGGTTTCACATTGCTGACAGTGTGGCTGGCCCTGCTGGGTTATAGCCACAAAAGCTTTTTAACTTTCAAAATATTGCAGAAGGAAAGAAATATCATTTGTTCGCTTAAAAACGATTTAGCATCAGTCATCATCTAAAAAGCCAAATAATGCATCCAATCAAAATCACACACTTTTTTGTGCAAAGTATGACAAAATGGAAATGCAATTAAAAAGAGTAGCCCTTTTAGTTATTAACATTAATTACTTCCTTGACGTTTTTTCATTTTCGCCGTGCTGCATTGCAGTTTATGTGTGCTAGGCATAAACTGCACATAAAGACGGGCCAAATCCATGAGATAATGAGCTATACTGTAATCCAGTCTGTAGAGTATCTCAACATGGATGCCCTTGATGGAGTATCTTAACCACTCCCCCATCTGTCCATGCACAATATTATAATGCTCAGTGTATGTCCTTAAGTATGGCTGCAACACGGGACCATCTTTGATATGTGCCTGTGTACTGAAACTGCATACACTCCATAACACTGCACACCGGAAAGAACAGATTGTGTTTATAGCTCGTAGTCACTTTCATTGCCTTTTAAAATCATTGTCCTGTAGCGCAATCTAGCGAAATGACACACAAAGCAAGACAACTGCGAGAGACTATTTTCACTTTCAAATCATATTCTCATTTAGAGAAAAGGTTATTTGGTTCATATTACGGAGAGAGAAAAACAACCTCAAAACACTGTTCATTATGAAATAAGAAAATTATCACCCACTTTATTTTACTACCGCCACACACTGGCAGTTAAAAGTTGACAAAGCACACACACACACACACACGTAAAAGAAAAAAAAGCAGACATGATTTGTATGCAAGTCACTGCCATAGATTTGCCCTTCTACACTTTACCGTAGGGAATTAAAATGCAACAATAAAAACACAGTTTGGTCAAGAATATTAAAGGCTGTGGGGTGGAGAATATCTTTTTCTGGGTCCAACCCAAAGCCTTTATTAAACTCAAAGGTCAGAGCAGGAGAATAAAAGATGGCTAGAAGACTGAGGGTTTGTTGCCTGTACTATTCAGCTGCAAATTTCGCTTCAGTCTGCTCTGTGGCAGCAAAAGATAAAAAGCACATAACAAAGGAAGAGAGGCAGAGACGCACTTCTATTTTAATCCATTTTCATTGTGATTCATTCTACATTACTCTGCCTCTCTTATGTTATATACCGTGTGATCGGTACAAATCTCCAGACTGGAAGTGCCAGCATATTGTATTCTATCTGAAACAATAGCAGGCTTGTTCAGCCCATCTTCCCCCTTGTGTGTATACACGTGTGTGTGCGTGCATGTCTACTGCTCCGGCCTAATGGAGGGCGTAGTGAGGATTATTATTAGTATGTCAGGCACATAGCTAGGCTAGCTAGCTAGTTGTAGCTAAACAGACAGGTGGAGGAGGTTAAGGAAGAAGCAGAGAAACTGTGACGCTTTCGTTCAGTCCTAACAGTGTGTTTTTTCTCTTTCTTAATGGAGCCCCCCCCCCCCACCACCACCACCACCACTGTGTTCATTTGGGAGCTAATTTGTTTACCTTTTTGTGTGTTGAAATTCACAACTTAAAATTGTATAGATACGCACAGTGTCATTTTAGGTGTCAAGTGAACTATATGGTGTACAGTGTGTCCCTTGTGTGATTATATGTGCAGTATGCAAAAAGCAGCGTCTTTAATGTGTTACAGAGGTGATCATTTAGCTTCAGACGCTAAAAACTAACACTCGCATGGTTTTCAGTGGATGGTTTGCTTTGAGACCTGAATTGAATTACCTATGCTGCTGTTCTTAACTGCTTTGACATGTCAAAAAGTAGTGGGAGGTGTCCCAGTGGGACTGTAGGCAACAGTTATTTTCCTTATTGATTAAACTACTGTTTACAGCTATTTTTGAAATAAACGTTGTGTTTAATCAGTAACCAGAGACCTGTAACTAACCATGACCATTGTTTTTGACAAGAACTGCAATCAGGACATTTTAGTAATTTGTTTTCAGACTTTTCTGATTATATACATTATACTGTAGTCTAATAGTCAGGATATAGTTTGAGCTGGAAGATAAGGAGATATCTTTCTTAGCTTAATGGATGTCCACTAGTTCCATTAGGTTTGCTGGGCCTCACATAGCTGAAGGCTAGTTGAAACAAAACAGCAGGAGATTAAGAGTTGACAGCCTCTTATTGCTGCACAGAACATGAAGAAAAACAGTATGATAATGTGCTGCGAAACTGATGATGTTTTGATCTCCTGGCAACCCGAGGGTATAGCCACTGCAATATCAAATGAGGCTTTATGTTCATCTACAGGATAAGGTGCTTGAATGTGTCAGAGTGTGAGACAGAATATGTGTGCATGTGAATATATTATGTGTGCTAATCCAGTAGGGTATCAAGCAACATGTGTTTCAGTATTTGCATTGTGAGTGTACTGTACATAGGAGTGTGAATGTATGCACCCGTGTTTGATGGTTCAGCCAAGAATTTCTGCCTGCCAGGTAACTGTGTTATAAGGAAGCAAGAGCTCCCTCTTCTTGTCTGCCTGAGTTAGGGGCCAGGTAGACAAAATCAACCTGGGACAGGTTTGGGGCTTGGCATTGAAAGCTTAGGCTTGCTTCTTTTTTTTTCTCTCTTCATTAATATTCATTATTACTAAACTGTAATGAATATTATCATAATTTGTCAGAGTAATTGGCAATATCAGTAATTATGAATTTGATAGCAGCATTTTGTTAAATATGCTTGCTCTTCAACAGTAAACCAGGGATGTGTGCCCCGCTTCTTAATAGTTGATCCTACTGAGCACAGACTTTTAAGAAGAGTAAGTGTGTTTGGAATTTTTCAGAGGCGCCGTTTTTGATGAGGCGAAAATAAAATAACTATAAAAAAATAAATAAATAAATAACCGCTTCTGAGGAAGAGATGTATACACATGGCTTGACAGCAGAGAGCATACACACACACACACACACTGGAGCAATCATGCAAATAACTCCGTGGCACTGGTCCGTGCGCGTGCTGGAGAGTGTGCTACTCACACATAACTATTAACAGTCGGGTTAAGTGCATATATGCAAGCGCGAAACCGCCTTAAAACGCTTTCCTGGCACCCGTCTCCCGGTGCGACGCTTCCCTGCATCCCACATCGTGGACCACACGAGCCTGCCTCCCAGACTCTCATCCGCGAGCGCACCGCCCCGTCCGCACCGCCGCAGCCAATGGGAGACCGCGCGCAAGGTGACTGGACGTTCCGTAAATGGCTTTGGGGGGAAAGGTAGAAGGTGTATGCTTGCTGTGAATCTTTTCTTTTGAGTGCTTTCCTTGCTCTTGACGTTTGTTGTAGTTGAAGGGGAGTGCCTTTTGTCTTCTGCGTTGGCCAGAGCTGCGGGGGGGCTTCCACACCCACGGTTTCGCTTCTGTTTTTGTTTTCGTTAGTCTCACTACGCCACTCTACCCCGTCAACCACGACCGCTGCTCCTCCGTCCGACTTTCCTCACCGACTTCGCCGGCTTTTATAGTTTATCCACCAAGAGCACCGTTGCGACAGCCCGACACAAGAATGGTCATGGTGAGTAGATATTGTAGAGCGCTGCTTTTCTGTCGTAGTACTCGCTTGTCCCTTTATTGTGCCCACAGTGTGCAGTCACATGAGCTTTATTTCACTGTGACCGCAAAGCAAATCATAGCAGGCAGTCAATGTTTACACAGAAATCCTTTCAGCTTTTTACATAAAAAAAAAAATTACAATACGTTAAAAAAAATGTTCATTCTGGCAGCATTTATGGGGTGCACCTGCTTGGACAGGTGTGTGTGCCGACTTCCCGCGAGTTCATGTTCGTGATTTTGTTCTGCTGTATTTGAAGCTGTTACATTCCAAAAAAAAGAAAAAAGTAAAAAAACTAAATCGGCATTTCCTTAATCAATCATTGTTTAAGAGGAAAACTTTTCTTTGTGTGTGTGTGTGCGTGTGCGTGTGTGTGCGTGCATGTGTCTAAGGCAGAGAGACAGTGAGTGAGGGAGACAGAGATGGTCTGTATACACAGTCATGTAAATGTACAGGGGATTTTAACATGCACCCAGTAATAGCTAATTTATATACACAGTGCTGCGCAGGCATCCTATTACCATAGCGCCTGAGGCTGTAAGAGCTCTGCTCTGCGCTGCTCACTCAAGCACAGACAGACCTCAGCAGCGATTGATTGCTTTGCTGGGATTCAGAGAGCCTTTTCTCTGCCAAGCCGGGCTGCGGTTGGCGTGTGCCGATGAGGGCTCAGAGCCAGCCAGAGAGCGAAGGTGTTAACACTGAGGGAGGGGAGGTGAGGCCAAGGGCTGACAGGCAAGCCAAGAAGCCAATCATGGACTCTAAAAGAGAGTTGGGGGGGTAGTGTGTGGGCGGGCTCTGACCTTCCAGCTGAGCAGGCGACTGGGCAGGTGGTTGTGGGAGAGGGAGGGGGGGGGGCAAGGAGGGAGGGTGGTAGGAGGGAGAGCCTTACTGCAGCCCAGCACTCACATCCATTCTCCTCTCAGCATCTGTGGAAGAAGGCGATGTTTGCGCCGTACACCTCTAGTACGCTGCTCTCTGCTCGCTGCTAAGACTCCGAATCAGGCAGAGAGGAAGAGTGAAAAGGAGAGGAAAAATAAGGAGACTGTGTCAGGGGAGACTAACACAATAAGAGTTTTAAAGAGAGTAGGGGATTTTCTCTTCTGAGGCGTTGCTGTAGCTGTTGTGTGAGGGGAGAGAGAACGTGAGACAACGGCCAGCATCTCCCAAATGGAGTGGAATGGGTTTAAGATGGTAAGGAAGGCTACGGGCAGCCTGCCACTATACTCGAATGTGCAGTGATTGGTTAATTTTGAGCATCCTATAGTGAACAGAGTAGGTTGTAGTTGTAGATATACCATCACCCACAGTCAGTGTGTATCATTATTCTTGCTCAGCCAGTGCTGTGATAATGTTGAACTATTGTGCAGAATGTTAAGTTCCTTCTTACAGGGAAGAGGGATACAGCGGGGGTTTAGACTGTAGGTCCGTGGGCAGAATGAAAAATTGAGGAAGGCAGATGGAGGGACAGAGACAGATATCAGGCTAATGGGAAATGTGGGGAGGCAGGAAAAGAAGTAAGGAAATAGGGGAAGAGAGGGAGAGAAACGTTAAAAGGGGGGAACAGCTCCCATTTTATGTTGAAGTCAGGGCTGTGTAGGTGTCCCCTGTTTTTCCTGCCTTTGCACCACTCTGAAATATTTACCTGTCTATAATACTGCAGAGTAGGATGGCACATTGTTGATGCTAAATATCTTTTTGCATGGTAGGGAAACTGGACTTTATATGGATTTGATATTCATTTATGCAAAATACTGCATGTAAGTTAAATGAGTATCCATGTTATCTGTCACGCCGCTTGTATAGACAGTCCGAGGGTGTGTTGTCCGTGTATTGTGCCAGAGCTGAAGAAAAGATGGGAGTAGGTGTGTGAGTTACGCGCTTGACTGGATTACAATAGATTATAATGTCGTGCATTCTTTCTCTCATTCTGAAGTTTTATGCCCCTTACTGCTGTGTGTAAGTGTGTGCATGTGTGTGTGTGAGATTACTTGCCAGCATGAGAGTGATGATTACAAGCTATTTGAGTATTCTGCTTTGCACGTCTCCCTGAATTTCACTTTAACATTGCATCCATTTACCCATTCATCCATCATGTTCAAGCGACAGAGTGAGAGGTGGACTAATAAAACTAGCAGCCATTTTATCTCCAGTTGTTTTGTTTTTTTGTTGTTTTTTTTTTACCTGTCACAGACAGTATGACAAAGTTATATTTCATTGCCAATCCATCAACATTGTGACTACAAAGTCAGTATTATTATTTAGCATTTTCAGTGCATGTGTCTTTTTTCCAAAATGGTTCTTTTGCCATCATCAAAGTGGACTGACTCACTTGGGTACAATGGAAGCATTTGTCAGCAAGCACATTTTTTTGCGTACTGGCTAGTTTCCATCGGATGTAATCAAAATGCTAATTGAGGGGAAGGCGGCTCTTCCGTAGGTGTCGTGGCTCGTGGCACTAGCTGGCAACCACAGTGTAGCATAGGTGTAGAGGCCTCTTTTGCAGTAAGACTGGCGATGTAAGAAGACGAATGTAGATGTGTGAGAGAACGCGTGTGCAGCATTTAACTTGTAAATACAGACATTACTTCCTTCTGGATAGGAAGAGGTGGACACACAAGAAGGAAGGAACAGTGAGAGAGGGAGTGAAAAAGTAGAATATTCATTAGCATTGGAGGTATTAGATGAGTGTGCAACCATGAAGCCTCCTGATGGGAGCTAGTGGGAGACCTGATCTAGAGACAGGCCATCATTTTACAAAAATACACACCGACACACACAAGCGCACACTGCCTCCATTACCCTCAGGCAGAACACCATGAGCTCGAAGGTTACACATCAATGCTAATAGGGTGGGGTGTATGAGGAATTTATTAGCTACAGTGCACTGACCATGTGCTCAGGGATTTAAATGTAACTGAAGATCAAAGGGACTTGATACAAGGACAGATAGACACGTGAGTATGTAGTTCCAAGGGTTTTGAGGAACAATAGGAGTGTTCTGCAGATACAGAGGAAAATATGGATGATAAGCTCACAAATACAAAACAAAAGTAAAGGTAATTGGACAATAAGAGGACATTGCTCCTTCAGTTCAGTGACATGATAGCCTGTGCTGGATTTGTGTGTTTGTATTTGATAGTGTGTGTATATTAGAGGGCCAACTGACATGTGTGCAGACGCGGAGTGACATTGTTAAGTAGATCCTCATTAGAGACCAAGAAAATACATAAAGTGAGAGGGCTGAAGTGGTTCGGACAGTGGAACAGCTGCCTCTTAATCTTTCTTCCAGTGGTCCCGTTCACAAACATCCGCTTTGTGTGATTTACCGTGAATGTTTATGTTGCATTATTCGTGATGACATTAATGGTATCATGATGTTAGTGGGATTTAAACTTAATCTTACACTGTCACCACGTGCACAGATATTTTTTCTTACCTTTGTAACTGTCTACTACTTTTATTACTTATAACCATAATAATAATAATATTAATAATAATAATGACAAAAACAAAGAACCAGAATATTTACTGTAATTAAAACATAACCTGGTGAACTTACTTTCCATCTTCTTCTTCCTCCTTGTTTTTTTCTTCTTTTTTTTTAAACAAACGCCTATCTTCTAATATTTCACTGTAGTGAATTAAATTGCTTCAAACTGAAAACTGCCTCTTGACCATTCGGGGCCTCTTATTATAAAACTATTATTATAAAACTAACTAGCTGACAAATTGAGGCACAACACTCAGACCACTGCTCTACTCAGATATTCATCATCGAATAACAAAATCCTAACAACCTCCTTTGACTTCCTTTAAACTCTTCTCCTGAGCCAGTGTTGAGTTGCTTTGAGGAGGACTTTTCAAAATGGATTATAGCAAAACTGACAGCTTGTAATTATACTGAACATCCAAAATATAGACATTTAGGTTGAAGTGGATAATGTTGTACTGTTTGTGACTGGTTGTGCATTGGTCATCAAGCTTAAGTCTTACCAACTTTCATAAAGTTTACTTTAGACAAGGACCAATGCTAAATACTATATATAAGTAAAAGGCTTATGGCAATCTTCTGTTTATTGTATTTAGCGTGCACAGTTGTGCTGCTGTTACTGTTGTTGCTTCAGTTTTTACAAGCAGAGGTTACACCACAGTTCTTTGCATCCACAGTAATTACATGGAATGTCAAATGGTCACATTGTGACTGTTTGTAGTGTTGTTTATATACAGTATATAGATGTTATTGTTTAAGAGTCTCATACTGTATATGCCTCCTCTCTAGCATTAGGTACATGGCCAGACCCAGTCAAGTGCATAAAAAAGGATTTATCAAAGCTGAGAAACATAGTCGGTCAAGTATAATACCATGTTTACTTCAATAACTGTAATAAGTCCATCCACAGCCGATGAAGTGTTTCTGTTTAGATTTTTAGATAGATGTGATAGTGATACGTATGTGAACTAGAGATGGAAGTCTGCAAGAATGAATAGATCATATGCCTTGAAAATTCAAAATTCCTCCAGAGATTTTTGGTAAATAGCTGATTTGTAAAAATTTTACAACTTATTTACAGTTCACGCTATAACGTGATAACTAAACAACTCGTAAAACCTGAAAAAATATGACAATGAACTCAAAGAAATCAGATTTACGCCCCAGCAAAATATTTATATACACCATGAGACTTTACTCCTTACTCGTTTGTGTAAAAATATTTGGTTGGCTGAAATTTAAAAACTTCGTTGCTATTGCAAAGTAAAGCTTTGATTTGCACGTGACATGACAACGCGAATATGGCAGGATATTTGGATTTGCACTTACGTTGAACCAAGAGCTTTTGCCACTGCTGCAGCACATTTTCTGTGGGGACATTATGCAATCTATCAGCATTTTGGTGGTATGTTGCAAAATATTTTTGTTGTCTTTAAATGTCTTTTCCACTTTTCTTTAAACAAAAGCTGGATGGAAGCAGTTAATGAGCCAAAAGCCTGTTTGAATAAGAAGCTGCTGTAACAATCTCTGTCCCAATTAGCACGCTTTGGTTTTTAAATATTCCTTTTGTGTGAAGCCTAAACACACATGAAGACTCACAAAACGGTCACGTTGAAAATTTAATAGGCTTCCACAGTGATTTCCTTCATTTATTTAAAATGTTTTTTTTTTCTTCTCTTTTTAAAAAGCTAGAAATCTGAGAGGCATGGCAAGGCATTCTGCTGTGAGGGGAACAGCATTCACAAATACTAGACCTAATTCCTTTGGCAGCAGCTCAAACTGCTACAGACAGACACATAATCAGCTGGGGAGTGTTAGCGCTTCAGCCCACTAGCAAACACAGGACCGAGCCCTTGTTGTGCATCGCTGCTTTTCAGAATAAATATCCCGATGGAAAATACAGTGGGAGGAAAGAGGTATTCATGTGTATATGGCTCTTTGTTCAGTCAAAAATACAGAAAGAGAGAGGAACACTGGCTTTCCTAGCTACTTTACTCCTCATTCTACTCGATCCACTCTCTACCTCATCTTCTCTATGTCTCTCTCCCGTCCTTCCTCCTTCTCTTTCTCTCATCCTCCACTGTACACTGTGTGTTTTGGTATTCATACAGATGTTTGGATTTGACTGGCAGTTTCTCCTGGGACTGTGCACAAGCGGCTGACTCGTCTCATCTGCATTTTGCATCCCAGGAAAAAAGGGAACAGAAAGCAGTGGAAAGCATCAGCAGGCAGACAGGCTGTGTGTATGTGTAAGAGTGAGAGCGTGTGTATACTCGTTGCCTTTTTTTTCCTTTCTTTTTTTTTGGCTTTGGCAGCTAAACTGGCCCCAGTGCTGTAGCCGTGTGATGTTTAAAGGACGTTTCAAGGTCATGCTTTCGACAGGCCTCACCGCCTCTGACATATTAAACATTTATATATTTCTGTAGCTAGATGAATTATAGATTGAACATGCAACTGAACATGCTACAAAATGGCACCATTGTTGCTGGTAATAGACACATTAAGGCCTACAAAAAAGCATCCCACATGGCGTCATTTATACTGTCTTATCTTCAGTAGCAATGCGAACACAAGGAAAAAAAAGGACCATTGTTGCCATATGGAATAAACCAAGACACTGGGAAATCCCACAGTGTCAGTAGAAGTGATCTGCTAGTCAGTTATTGACAGTGAATTTTAAAGCTAGGGGCTGCTGTGCATGCTAAAGCTAACGCACCTCATACAGTACATACAATAAACATGGGCAGAAGAGGTTGATAAAAGACTGTTTTCTCTATACACAAGATCAGTGCTAGTTCCAGTGCTAGCCACTCAGGTCTGAAATGGCATCTTTGGTAATGGATGTATTTGTCCCAAAAGGAATATGGATGATTACAGTAAATGCATCTTCCCTTACAATCGAGAGGAATGTCATCCTTCCTAAACAGTATACCTTGATGGAAATGGAGGCAACGGTACATCAGATCCTTATCATAACCGACAAACGTCAGTAGCAGTCATGATCAGCACCTGTCAAGTTGATATTGGCGGTACAGAGAGAAAAGAAAAAGGGAGAGAAAATTGCAACAGTAGGAAAATAGATTTGTGCTATCTTGTAGATGCACAGCTCCCCGGCACATTCTGTCAGACTAAAAGCGCTGTTGTAGAATTTTCTGTGGCAGTCAGCCACTACCCTCTATACATTGTCTCTTTTGCATACGCAACAGTATATGAACAGAGATAGTCTCCTGTAGATATTTTCAATTACTCTGCGCTATATAGCAGTAGGGGGGGATTAATCTGTTCGTTTGAATGCACGCCACACTTAATGGTTTAGCTGGTGTGCCGCGGGCCTCATCTGTTAGCTGTGCTGGTATACATGTAGACTTCTTCTATCTTCTTGCTGCAGTAGAAGCCAGTTCTGATTGCACCACTCTCACATAAAGTTAAACTGAGATTAGACTTTCACAGATGAAAAGTCAAACTCCAAACTGATTGTGTAATGACTAGTACAGGGAAACTATAATTTTATAAAAGAAAATGAAAAATTAAGGTTTTAGACTTATAGCATATTCAAAAGTGGAATATCTGCACCCTCCCAAAATTAGGTTTATTTGCTGTAAGGTAGTTAATGTAACTTAAGTTTTAAATGATGCCAAGCTTATATATATACTGTATACCAAAGATCCAAAATAGCAGGATACCTATGTATGAAAATAGGGCTGAAATAGTTTACTATTACATTGTCCCCTAGCATAGGAGGAAGATTACTAAGAAATCGCCGGTGGATTGCTGTAAAGTTTCAGCTTGTCTCTCTGTCAGTGAAGTAGTAACTTCCACTGCCTCTACATAGTAGTTTCGAGTTATTCATTGCCTTCATCAAACTTTACTCATTAAGACAGATGACGGACAGCTGTCCTTTTCCCTTGCAGCTATTTGATTATATGAGCTCTGGTTCAGAGTCGAATCAATAACCAGATTAGTTCGGCACACGCATATACACACTAACATACACTCACATAGTACCCAGGGCTGTGGAATGAATTCTTGAGTACAACGGTCATTTGGTGTCTATGTGATTTAGCTCTATGCCTTTGCTGCAAGGCAGACACACACGCACGTACATGCACACATACGCACACAAGCAGGCTGTGTCTGAGATGCAGTTGATGGGGGAAACAGTGATTAGATTAGGAAGAGCACTGCCTCTGCTTAGCAGCCAGGCAAGTGTTCCTGTCTCTCTCTTGTTCTCTCTGTAAGTGCTGTGCTGTAGGTTTTGTTCTTATCGTGTACCCCCAGGCTGTTTATAGCTTTTTAAATACCTGTTCAACAAAGCCAATATTACCACTTCCAGCCTCAAACCAGTTTTAATTAGACCCACTACTGTGAATTATGCTGAAAATTGAGTTCAGTCAGAGGAGTTTACAAGTTTCTTATTCTGTTGGTCTCCCCTTATGGGAAGGTTACTTTAAGCAGTAAGCATGACTGTAGGGTTGTGCAAGGATGTAATGTGCATTTGGTTGCAATACGTATCATAACATTGCTGAATTGCTTATTTCTGACCCAACATGTGCAGGTGGGCACAGTAACAGGTATGAGGTTTGGCTAGTTGAGTGAATCTTGTGTATTTGTGTATGATGGCATATGTTTGTTTATGTATGCACTAGTTTTCCTTAGTGTATTTTGCTAAAGATAGGAGGCAATCTCACTAAAATGGCTGGTTGCCTGCACAGGTGCGTGGCCGCATTCACCTGCCAGCTACTTGTGGAGGTGGTGTCCTCTCTCATGACACATGGTGCTGACTCAGATCAGCCCGCCTGCTCTCCCTGCCTCATTGTCGGTTTCTGCGCCCTCTATCCCCTGTCCCCACCAAGCTAAAAGCAACTTCAACTCAACACGGAAATAAGCATTGCACAGAAACATAAGCTTTTCCCCGAAATGAAACCGAATAGTGCAAGTCTTTGTCATCGCTCTGCTGTAGGCTCAGTTGCAGTGTTACATTCTTATGAAGAAGAGCCACAGTGAGTAAAAGTAATCAGATCTTAACCTAGTCATGGCAAAACATGACTTTTATATTCTAAAAATGGATGGACACATTTTGTGTCATGTTAGATTACAGATATATCAGGGATGACAAACACAAACCTATTCCCTACCATCCATGGAAACAAGGTAATTACTTTCTGAATAAGCCCCACATGTTGGATAGATACCATCTCCACTAAAACCTTTAACCACATTTACATTTAATTAAGGATGGAAATGGAAATGTAGCGGATGAGACCATGATTTAGCCTCTTTAATCCACCAAAATGTTCTAGCTTAGGGCCTCGACAATGATCACTCCCATCCGTCATAGGGATTACAGCAGGACAGACAGTGATGCACAGCAGAGACATCTTGCTGATTTGACTGAGTTGGAAGCTGAGGTGCTGGCTGCAGAAGTGGAACAAAGGCTGGGAAGCAGTTCATGGGATTTGATGGTGTTCAGGGGAAGACCGCTGTTGGGATAATGGCACTGCAATGACTTGCAGCTGAGGGCTGAGAAATAGGGGTCAAAGGCATCGAGCAAGGGACTGTTCCTGGCACAGGAGTGAAACTAGAGGAACTGTGATGAGGACCTGAGAGGCGAGGCCAGGGTTGGGGCTAAGGGACAGGGACTTGGACTGACAGGCAAGGCCAGGCCTTCAGTTCCAAGGCCCGGTCCCCCGTGCTCCGGGCTTCAGCCAAACAGCTAGGCAGGTGTCCAGCTGATCTCACGCGCCCACAAGGGAGGAACTGCAGAGCACCAGTCACTGGAGCTCAACAAATTGAAGTGTCATCTCCAGAGTCAAGATGCTCACCAATTTTCTGCATGCGTTGGTGCAGAGTTGGGATTCAGCCAGTGGACAAATGGCTTCAGTTCCGCCTACAGTTTGGCTGAGGAAAGGAGACTGTGGTGTGTGTGTGTGTGTGTGTGTGTGTCTGTGTGTGTAAATGAAAATGAGAATGACTGTACGGTATATATAGAGCACTGCAGGTCCTTAAAGTCACTGTGCTTAAAGGATGCTCTCTCTCTATTGAAAATATAA
>VUQK01016878.1:48738-75776 GCA_015106715.1 Bujurquina vittata
CTGGACACGATTCCTCTGATGAATTGCTTTAGTCATTGGTCCAGCTCTGTGTGTGTAAATGAAAATGAGAATGACTGTACGGTATATATAGAGCACTGCAGGTCCTTAAAGTCACTGTGCTTAAAGGATGCTCTCTCTCTATTGAAAATATAAAATTAAAAGTACAATATAAGTGATAGGAAGGGGTAAGTCTGAATAGATTTGAACGAGTTACATCAGCTGCTTTGTAAATGTTTAAATGTAAGTTGTGGCAACATTTATGTTATCAGAAACGAGTGATACTGAACAACCTTAGATGTTCATTATCTGAAAATAAGAATACTGGGTCATCCTATAATTGTCTGTGAAATGTAAATCTTGAGATTATATAGCCCTTGTTTGACATTCCCCTCAGCAATTGGCCCTATCCTATCATCTGCTGACCTCTGACCTTACACAAATATGTGCTGATTACCCAGGGGCTGTGAGGAAGTGTGTGGGAAAGCTGCATCGATTTCACTGGAAGACTGAAACATCACAAAAAAATAAAAGAGAGGGAAAAAAAAGTCAAGCCAAAGTTAAATGAAAAATTGCTTACGTACACGTCTCGCGCGGTCTGGAACATTTATTATTCTGAGTCACACAGAGAGAAAAGAGGTGGAGGAGGATAGAAGAAGAGAAGAATCCATTTGGTAAAGTAGATGCAGATCGATGAGACTGGAGGCAGGCAGGCCAGAGTGCAACAGAGGAGGGGTGTGTGTGGGTCGGTGAGTATCTGTGATGTGTCTGTGTGTGTACTTGCGTGGATGAGGCGTCCCAGATTACTTTCCCTGATTGATCCGGCCCAGCATCCGTCTGACCTGCAGGACATTTTAGAGCTCGGAAGAGGCTGGTGGAGGTGGAGAGATGGTGAGAGAGAGATGGCGAGGAAGAAAGGGAGAGGAAAGAAAAATAAAAATCAATAGCGCAGAGAGCATTACACAGAAGTTGACTGGCCGAGAAACTGAGATAGTAAAGTCGTATTAATCTCTTTGTGTCTCAGTCAGGTTGATAGGAACTCCAATTCAGTTTCACTTTGGGGGGACTGAGAGAGTTTGAGTTTGCGTTGTGATGGCAAGAAGTGTGTAATTATCAGTGTCTCTGCAGCCGACAATAAATCCAGAATTTTATGTGAGATAATTTTACCTCATCTGTTTATGTCTCATTACAAAACTCAGTCAGTATTTTAAAGAATAAAGCAAGTTGAAAAAGGCATAAGGAAATGGCAAATTATATAAAGCAAGATGGTAAGGCAAAGTCAGATAGTTGCATGCTGGCTCCATTTTGTAGCTGCCAGGCAGTGTGTCTATCAGTGAAGAGATCCTGCAGCATACTGTCTACTCCGCAGTCTCTACAGCCTCCATCTATCCTGGCCAAGTCAGGGTAAATTGATTGTCTAAGCTCTGTAAGAGAAGGGGGGAGGGAAGCCTGCACCAGGCCAGCAAAATAAAGTGGTAGCTTTATTGGGTAAAAGCAGAATGGAAGGGACAAATGTGAAACAGACAGGAAAGGAAGTTAAAACACCTTGGTCATCTAAATTGTGTGTAAAATTGTGCCAAAGATGACTTAGGGCAGTGACGAAAAGAAATGTGAGCTAATCTTTGTGCATGATATGGAAAAAAGAGAAAGACTAAAATGGATGCATGTGCTGTTAATCTTAAGAAAGCTGTGTGTGGGCCTAATGTATTTTCCAGTATTAGAGGAAAGCAAATGTATACACTTCTTCCTCGCTGTAGGTGGAAAAGGCTCGTCTTATTCGACTGCAGTGCCCAAATACCACTGGCTGGGAGCCCAAGGAGACAGGAAGCACTTTTGTGGCATAAAATATTAATGGCGTTATAGAGTGTATTGATTATATAATAACTTTTCCCAGCATCTGAGCACAGACTGAAATGTATTCCCTGAATAATTGAAAATGTATCCATGAGCGGTTTTTCATCTCAATGGTTGGTGAATGTAATTGCATTGCACCCTTATTCCAGTGTTATTTGAGATTTTATCAGAAGACACACATGTGTGTTCATGTGATAAACACAAGGACAGTGAGAGTATGAAGAAAGATGAAAGTATGGGTGTGTGTGTGAGAGAGACATAGAGATCCTTCCTTTGTTTTATCGAATGGTTGAGCACTGAGTAGTGTCTCCAAAATGGAATGCACACTTCAACGCACTTATAAAAAATTTAATATTTCTTTTGCCAACAATATGCACCCTTCCTCTATACGTTAGCTGTTGAAATTGATTCATGTACATCTGCTTGCTGCTGTTTACATTTTTATCACCACATTTGTACATGCTATTATAATACTGCATTGTCTGCTTGCTGCGGCACGCCGCTCACTTTCGCACTGGCATATTATGTAAAACAAAAGCTTTGCAGAATGGGTGAAAAAGATTTTGATGTTTCACCTCTGCCTAACATTTCCTTTTTTCAGGGTAGCTACTTAACTTTACATTTAAGGGGACTTTTGCTTTAAATTGACTATAGAGTATGTTACCCTCTGCCCTCTTGATGAGATGAATGCTGGTCCACTATACTGTCTGTAGTGACTAATGTTGGCACGCTAGCCCCTGGGGGTGTTGCTATCCCTGGCACTGCCCACTCTTGACTCTTTTAAATGATTATAAATACAGCTTACTGGCTTTGTTACACCTGCATGGCACTGACATTAACATAACTAAAAGCCTGAAAATATTATTGCACTGTAGATGAAATCTTGAAAAAATGTTTGTGATCAATTTGTCCCACTCAGATTTGCAGAATTTGATATTTTATGCAAAAGCTATCCAACAATATCCAACAACACCATATTAAAACAAAAGGTGGCTCAACTGATTTATCTGCATTTTTACCACTATCAAGAAGAAAGAAGAAGCTGTATTTCTTGTCCTCTTTTCTACCCTGACCTCTCTGCCCCTCTGTATCTTCTTTTTCTCTTTTGAAGCTGACAGTTCACTCTCATTTAGACCTCCATTATGCATTCCTGCCTAAGTTTACACGACACATTGACAACAGAACATGTACAGTCTCTCTTTCTCCTCCCCCACCTCTGTCTCTCCCTTTCTTTGAAGTATTGGAAATGTCTTCCCCATTACTCAGCCCTTGCCTTTTCTACCTCCTCCCATCTGATCCCTCACTCCTGCTCTTCATCCCTCTGAAGGAGTAAATGAAGGCAGAGGTCATACCTCCTCTCTTCCTCTTCTCCTGCTAAATTGGATGTTGTAGTATCCGTAGATAGCTGCAGGCATTTAAGCCCCCTGCTCTGGAGAGCCAGTGAACAGACTTCCTGCTCATTTGCGGCATTTGCTGTCTCTTCAACCACAGGCTTGTTTACCCACAGAGAGCAAGAGGGAAACCCTCATTATAAACTCTGCCAAGGTCATTGCAGTCACCACACCAATCTGCCAGCATCAACACACATTCACTTTTATTCTGTCAGCTGTGCAGGTGCTCGTATAAATGTTAAAAATATGAAAGAAATTTCTTCACCCACATTTCTGTCTTAACAATTCCAGTTTTAGCTTTTTAAGTCATTATTTTATAACAAATGACAAACTAAACAGGTTAATCAGTCATACCAGCCAAATCCAAAACCCCTGAACCACCTCTCTTTGTTTTAGTATGGCTGATGGTGACGGCAAAGGTGCAACTGTGTTTTTCTAGTGAGCTGCCATTTTCCCAACATCCTCAACCCCTCCACTCCCCAAGTCCCACAACAAACCTAACCTTGTAAAGTGAGTGTATGATGTTGACGGTGGGCTGTGCATCCCTCCCTCCCTGTGCTCCGCTCCATAGGGGTCGACAGAGACACAGTGGCGTCAGGCAGAGCTCCCACAGCTCCAGGGCTGGGCAGAGAAGGGATTGCTGACACAGCCAAAGATGGTAAGGAGACTACTGCTGCCAAATGGATGGCCCGGCCATTTTACACACCCATGAAGTAATATAATCTGATGTTGTACTGTGTTCACATAAATGCACACTGGTTGGGGATGCTGCTGACTGAGACAGTTGGAACTGGTGCAGAGATTGATGGACGAGGCAGCAAGAAAGACCGGTTTCAAGGGTAGAGGAAGCTGTGCAAAGATGAGCAAAAAGCATTTTCAGCTGCTCACATGTTCATCCTATTTATATATTTTAGGAAGCCATTAACAAGTGTTGCACTTTAATGTCTCATATTTTCTCATTTTATATGGACCCATTTATGTTTTAGTACTTAAAAACAGTATTTAACATTTCATTAACATGCAAAGCTGCAAATGTGGGCAATTCTAAAAGACATCTGCTTTCCCAAAGACTCACTCAATTTTCTCAGTCTCACATCCGGCTTTTAATTTTATTTTCTCTCTTGTATCAAGGGTTCAAGCAGCCGTTAAAAGTTAAAGTGATACATCCCTCACCGCGTATTTTGCTTTAACTAAATGATGACATTAGCGTCACCGGTTTAGGCAAGCCAGTGTATTTTTCTTAAGATGCCAGTTTTAACAACCACTGGGTATTGATATTTTTCAACTTAATGGCAACGGTTTATATCAGAATTTATCTAATACTGGTTCACATCAGTTTCATATGTTTTCAACAGCTGCAAACAGTTTAGATGTATTACTTTCAGCCAGAAGCACTGTGCTGGTTCTGCCTCCTACGCAAGTCGCACGATAACTTGCGAGTAAAAGAAGCTGCTTCTTGAGGCTGAGAGCCCAAGAATGCTGGCTATGTGTTGTACGCAGTCAGCAGGACACGCAGTGAGTTCTGTTCTCAGCACTAGGCTCCACAGTGGGAGAGCAGGGACAGCCAGAGTGTTCACAACTAACATGAAGTGGACTGCTGAGCAGCACAAATGCTGGTGGGCAGGGACAAGGAGAGGAATATAATTGGCTACTGGTACTCGGCAGGTCCCTGTTAATTAGAGGCAGCCATTTTGGTGTAAAAACCTCCTCAGAAAACGTCCCATGGAGTTGAAAGTCTCTCTGACAGAATGAAGCCCAGCAGGGAATGTAAACAGATTTAATAAGGCTCTCTCCAATCAGCTCTGTTATGGCTAGATACTATTCTCTCCTTCCTCTTCAGTCTCCCCATCTCTCTCTCCCCCCGTCTTTCTCAGTCTGTCTCTGTATCTGTGTTGTGGTAGAGTGGTGAGTGAGTAGGGAAGGATACTGTCAAAAGAACAATTTGCATGCAGCTCTCATCTTGAGAGCTTTTAGACATCTCCCTGTCTGTTTGTTTTCTGCTATGGGCTTGAGCCATTGTTCTCTCTTTGTATGTGTGATTGTGTGTGCCTTTGAGTGCATGCCTCTTCCACTCACTGCAGATGCCACAGACTGTGAATACATGAAAGTGTGTGTGTGTGTGTGTGTGTGTGTGTGTGTGTGTGTGCGCTTAAAATAAGAAGATGGAAGCAGATTTAAGGCTGACATATTTTTGGTGCTGCTACTAAACACTGGATAGAAGAAAAGAAGGATAGTGAATAACAAAAAATATCGCTTAATTTTTAAGGTCAGAGATGAGATGGATATTTTAACCCAGCCATATCCTATCCTGTAAGATTGTTGGTATAGGAGAAGGCAGAAATAATCACAGTTTTCTAGATTTGGATTAAAAACCACAGGCTCATTGTACTATAGTTGTTCTCAATGCCTCATTAAAATGTGCTGTTGACTTTTCTAGGTCATCTGTTTTGAATTCACTTTACTTACCAATTCAGTTTCCAAATAAGCTCACATTTATATAGGCTTAATTACAGTATATATATTACTACTTACATTGTTATAAAAAAATAAACATTGCTTAATTGATATCCTTGTTAACTTATTAATGGTGTTTGTATGGTAACTAAAGCATGAATGGTTTCATCTGCCATTTCATTTATTAGCACATGCAGATAGATAAAAGTAAAGTGATTAAAGAAGAAGTACACGCATCGTAAACTATTTTTGGACAAACTGAGAAATTTTTAAATTCTGCTTTGAAATATATTATTAGAACACGGGTCCGTTCTTTTGATAATCCAGAAATAGAGTGAAATACGACTTGAGTGTCGCTTCTCCTTTGCTAATACTAGCCCTGCTTCCAAGTGCAGCCTGTCTGCGTGTACTTAAGAATAGTTAAAAATAGACTGGAAGCTGAATAGCTTAGCAGGGGAAAGAAGAGATCTGAGTGATGACTTTAAAAATTTGATTGAATGAGATTAAAGAATATTTGCATCTTAATTTGGGTTTCAGCATGTTAAGTCATTGCAGTGCTTTAGCCCAAATATTACAGACCCAATTTGATTTCAAGGGTCTTGCAGTAGATTTCTTGACTCTTTTTGCAGGATCAACGAAGTGCAAACGTGAGCAACAGGGTCAAGAGGAACTCATCAGCATTGTCTCCATCTTTTCTTTTTCTATCTTCCCACCATTTAGTGATGCAGATTAGTTTTTATACTCTATTAGTCTGATAAACAAATTTGCTTATGCAAGTGTTTGTATAAGCTCCCTTTGCAAAATTAACTGAGAATACGTATTTGATAAATGTGTGTTCTGTTAGAAAAGCAAAGCAAAAGACCTCCTCGTCTGGTTCTTACTCCTTCTCACCTTTTTCCCTGCTTTCGCACACTTATACCAAGCTCACAGTTCCCCTTTGATCCTGAGATTCTCTGCAAAACCACATTTGAAAATGCAAACTTCTCTCTGTCACAGCAGCAGCATCAGCACTCAGATCGCTAGCTGAAGGGCTGCCCCTGTTGCTGCCCCCTCCCACAAACCTCAGCAGCTATCAGAGAACATTTTAGAGAGGCTTTACTGCCGTCATGAATATTAAGTTGTTTATCCTGTCTGTGTCTACCTTTTGTTTTATTTCTCAGTGTTTAGATGTGTAGCATGTAGTGTGTGCACTGTTTTCACTGCATGTTTAGTTGGTGACTTTGCACAAGTGTTTACTTGTGTTGGTCATGCAATATAATTACCTAGTGACGGCAGACTTTTTGGCTGATCAAGGCTAATGTCAGAAGTTTTTAGGCAGGAATCTGAGGCAAACCATGTAATAGTCATGTGGAAAAAGTAAGTACACCCCATGGAAAACTTTATCAAACTCTTCCTTAAAATGACCTGTGAGTAAAGGTCATATCCCCGGACATATGACCTAAAAACTGACAATCTGTCATGTTCATATTTTAATAAGATAAACACATCAGTCACAAGGGGAAAAATAAGGACATTAATCACATGCCTGGTCTGGTGCCTCACTCATTGATCATTCTCACAGTCATTGATCCAACTATGAATCACATCAGATCAAAGAGGACTTGACGATAATCTGAGTCCATCTGTCCGAAGCTGGAAGCTGAACTGGGAATAGACCTTCCAGCAGGATAATAGTACTAACAGACTCGTGAATACAGCAAATCAAAAAGTAGAAAGAGAGATATAACAGAATGAAACAACTCAGATTTCAGTCTTACTTAAGTAGAGGCATTTCAAACATGTGGAACCTGCAGGGGAAAAACTCACAGCAGTGATGTCACACATTTAAGGAAGTTAATGTCTCGTAGAGAGTTATTTAAAAAAGAAAAAGTTACTAACTTCTGAAGCCAAGGAGGTAATTACTTTTTCCACAGAAGAATAATAAATCTGTTGATAGTTTTATTCAAAATAACTACTGTAAAGGATTATTTTTATTTTAGTTGTGTAATCTTTAAGTATGACATTATTTCAAAGATGATCAAGTCTTTGGTACATGACTGTAAAATATACACAGAGCCCGACTGACAAAACTGACAAAAAATAACATTTTTGTCAGTCTTGTAATCCTTAATGTACATGCTGTGTTGCAAATGCTTAATACTCTAAAGAATAATTTGCTAATGATGGCCATATCTCTTTGTCTCTTCCTACCCTTTCTCTGTGTGGTTTCTCTCCTGGGCTATCCCTTTTTTCCTCCTCCTCTTTGCTCTTTTCCAGATCATCAGTAACATGGAGGCTCCAGTTACAAATGGCCCCAGTGGAGGAGGAACCACAGCCAATGGGCCAACCACCAACAGCCGTGGCTGCCCCTCACCAATGCAAACTGGCCCCACAAATGACGACAGCAAGACAAACCTCATTGTAAACTACCTGCCCCAGAACATGACCCAGGAAGAGTTCCGCAGCCTGTTCGGTAGCATCGGCGAGATTGAATCCTGCAAGCTGGTTCGTGATAAGATCACAGGTACAAAACAAAGACTTGTTTGTGTTGCACTCAGACGCTGGTGGTTGTGCTGCAACAAATATTAACTTTTTTGAAACTGAGAGAATATCCTGCTAAGCCACCATATAATTTGAGGTGTATCCAGTGAGTCTTAAGAGTGGGTTTCACCAAAATAATAACACAAAAATCAACTTAAAAATTCTGTATGGAATATAGTAAAAAGTATAGTAGTAAAAATCAGGAGAAAAACATGACATGATGTAGTTTAATGAGTGTGTTTATATGGATGTAATTATCCAGGTTATTGAAGTATTCTCCTTTTTTATGTGATTTTAATTATCTAGATTTCTAAATAAGACTGATTACCAGTGCTGGTTAAGCTTCAGCCGAGTGTTTCCAAGTGTATATAAACACAAACAATGGTAACAGCAAACGCATCTGAATTTCTGAACTTTTAAAGTCTGAAGTAATCAAGTTACGTGATGCAGGTTTCCGAACTTGTATAGTGGAACAAGCCAGTTTAATAACCATGGGCAAATTAATTTAAAGTTTCAGGAAAAAAGTGATTTCAGGTTTTGAAATTGCAGGTTGTTGCATGTAAACATCACTGACATGCTATTGGCATGCTTTAAACAGTAACTGGGATACTATGTTTATCATGCACATATACATGTATATACATAACCAAGTAAATGTCAGTTTCTGAATATGCACATTCAAAATTAAAATAAGCCTCATAATGAGCATATTCATGTCCATGTAAACACACTCAATGTTTGGCTAAAGCAAAGTGGAAACACGAGGTGACTCACTGCACGCCAACTGAGCTTTACTTTCTCATCTGAGTAACTGATCCTGATGGGATGTTAAAAAGAGAATGCTTCAGTAAAAAAAGAAGTCCAGCCTCAAAGTATAGCAGTGCATACACAACTGTAAATTCTCAACACACCCCACACTTTCACGTTGTCTACGTTTTCCTTTATGCCCTTTAATCTTCCTTCATATTTGTTATTGTCAAGAAACTGTGACAACAATAGTAGCTGTTAAGAAAGACAAACCTTACAAAGCTTACATCGCTGTTCACACACTGCAAGATCAAAGGTAGGTGAAGACGCAACAGTCAGCTGGGTGTCGAATGCACACACCTGTTAGAAATCAAATGTGGCACAAACGCTTCAGACTTGTACACAAGCCTACAGTCCAGCATCACTTGAAATAACTCAAGTGCTTGAGAGAATGCGTTGTCTATAAGGAGAAATCCATCTTTGCCCTCTGTGTGTGTGTTCAAGCGCAGCGAATCAGCAATGCAGCAAAGTGCCACATGTTCTCCAGAGGTGTTTAAATTAAGCAGCACTTTGCGGTGCTAATCACGGCTGTAATCTGGGTGTAGTGGCTGTGTGGGTGGCCGTACAGCAGATGGATCGGGGGGGCCGGGGTGGTGGAGCTCTGTGATAATGCTCCATAATGGCTTTCATTTTAGATCCTACTTACTGACACTCTTCTCCTGATAATCTCATTAAAGAGCACTAGGCAGGCAGTCTAGATCACCAAACCATTCTCGGATAGCAAGCAGGCAGGCAAGGGAAAGAGCATAAACACACACATACACAGATACATATGCAAGTATAATCACAGAATTAGACTCCCTTTAGCAGATTAAGTACAGCTAAAAGGCCAATTGAAATGACAGTTCTGAAAGTGAACAAGAAATGGCCAATGACCCAACCACTGCGGTTTCCTTGCCTGTTCTTTGAAGTATGATTCCTCTTTAGGACCATCTTCCTCTTCTGCTGTAATGGGCCACAAAATGGAGCCTGAGAGTCAGATACTCCAGGATAATGGAGGATGGTGTGTACAGAAATAACGCTGGGATACCACAAGCTGTCATCATTACTATCACCATATTCTCTCTCCACCTGATTTTCCCCTTAAGTGTGATTTTCCAAGCAGCAGTGAGGAACCAAGCTAACTACAGATATTTGCAGAGAGTTTAAAAACGAACCAAATTACTGTAAAGCTACTCGGGCCCTAAATGGGGACTGTGAGAGAGGTAGAAGTGTTTGTTTGCTCATTTCAAAACCATTTACTGTGCATCTCCTACAACGTCTATCTGATGACTTAGCATCAACGCAAAAAGTTATAAATAAATCCTGCCCTCCCTCCATATCCCCCCATGGTGGATGCCTGTTTTGCTCTCCCATGGGTGCAATTTTCTCGTGCAAACTTTTAGGCTAACAAAGTACAGATCCCTTCCAGCAGGGAATGCCAAGAGGCTTCATGCTCTCTAACAGTCATCCAAATCATTAACAGACTAAGCCAGGTTTGTTAAAGGGAGGGTGGAAGAGTTAAGAGACCACTTTTTTTGTTTTTATATACACCTGTACCCTTTTTCCACTGTCATAAATCTGTGCATCTGGATGTAAGAAAGAAAGATCAACTTCCAACATTTAGACGTTTTGTAAGGATTTGTGAATATAGTCAAGACTGAGTGAGCAAAAGATCCTTTTTACAATTTTTACATTTCAGGTTGAAACTTGAGAATAGTTTTTCTTCATGAGAGTTTGAGTGTTATAAGGTCTCACTGCCTTCAAATTCTAATATTCAGTATGTAGAACATGACTCTGGAATAAAGTGTAAAAATTTAAATAAATTTACAGTTATTCAAAAATGCACTTGGATAACACTTTCAAAATTTTATCCTTACAAGATTGAAACATTCCTCCAGTGCATTTGCTGTTCATAACTCAAGTAAGAGTGGTTAGAGTCCTTGGTACATCGGTATCAGCTGTTTACAGTTCACTTTCCTCAGGTAAACAAACAAAATAAAACTGGATTGGTGTGTTAGGTGAAAAACATTAGTGTTGGAATAAAAATAAGAAAATCTTAAAAAATCAGAACCTCTTAAAAGGATAGGCCCAGTGGTCAAGTCGCAATTAAACAAAATATTAAGACTTCCTGATTACTATTAATAGAAACCTCCAGTATTAGTTGGCAGTCCAAAGGGAATCCTAGGCACTCTGCTTTTAAGTATAAAAATCCTTTAATGAATTATTGGATAAACCAATGCTTTTTCTTTATCTGGATATAAGGTATTAAGACCTTGTACTATAATTCATGGATAAGTCAGTGTTGATCAGGCTATAAGGCTTGTAGTCTGATGAGGACCTACAAATCCATGAATTAAATAAAGAATTTTTAAAATCACAGTGTCTCATATTTTTTTCTGGACTCTCACCCAATACTAAGGATTGCCATAAATAATAACTGGAATAGTCTTTTTTTTGGTTACATTTTTACTTGATTCAGCCCATTTGTGTCATTGCATCTCTGCTTCCCACCAGTGTTTGCAATTTGACTAACCTGTGAGTGCTTGCTGACAAGGTGTGAGCACTTGAACCTCTCAGAGGTATGAGACAGACAGGTCCTCAGCATCACCTCAGCTTCCTGTGGACTTGCTCCTGTCAGCTCCAATGACGGCAGGATGGGGTGAGGCTCAGGCGAGCGCGGGCAGGCGTAGACACTTCAGCTCTGTCTGTCACCCTGGCTGACTTCAGCTGGTAGAAAAGCCACCTCTGGGTGTCTTTGTTGCTCCCCACACGCCTGCCTGCTTACCTACCTTCCTGCTTGCTTGCCTGCTTGCACAACTATTTCTGCCTGGTGCTCTCATAACACACCAGGGATATACAGGTTAATCTTTTATTTAAGTCTAGTTTACATGCACCTAGCTGCCCACACACACACCTTCCACCTGTAAATGTCTTGCCTGGCTGTGTGCTGTTAAAGATAAAACATGTGTTGCATTCCTGGCACAGTTAATTGTGTATAGTAGAAATGTATAGAAGTGCTTACATCACATCCACAATGGCTTTCAGGCACTGCACTATAAATGTTTCCACTTACAGCAGTTTGTGTTTCTTCTGTTTATTTAAGCTGCAAATTCACCATCTGAAAGCTCTGCGCTCTTAGACGTAAGAAAAATAATACACACAAACCATTATGGATAGCTTGAAAAGATCCATGCGGACCTTGCAGTGCACTGAATAAGCACTCCTCAACATCTGCAAATGGTCGTACACACAGGCAGACACACAGAAAGAAATGGAATTGACTGATCCTTGTCAGTAAGTCATTGTTCTGGATCATTTTTCTGCATCAGCTGCATTTCTGGCGGAGAAATGAGTGCATTTGTTTTTATAATGACATAGAAGAGAAGAAAATAGCTTTTCATGCTGGAACAAGAATTGATTGCATTAGGGAGGGGAGTAGAATGGTGGGGGGGTTATATTTTTATGGGCAGCCATTTTTTGCATTCTCATATTGTGCCAATTATTGCACTAGCCAAGAGCTCAGTAGTCTTATTTTGTGGAGACAGATTAAATAATTCACTTTTTTTACTTTTACTTTAAATAGTTGTTGGCACCATTCTGGCTGTCTGCGGTACTGTTTGTTTCCCATGCAGCCACAGAATTTGTCAGGTTTTAGCAGTAAACCTCTCACCTTTAATGCTCTCCTTTGTGTTTGTGCAGATGAAATAGTTTTCTCTCTACATCACACCCTGTGAAGATATCCCAAAAGCACACTGACTGAAGCCTTTTGTGCACACTACTCTAGTCACCTTCCATGTGTTGGTTTTATACATGGAATTGGGGGAGCTGATGCAAATCATAGTGACATTGTAGCAAGCCAAGCAGATGTTGGCTATGAAAAATAGATGGACTGTGATGTCAGATGTGGAGTAGTTCAAGCTGGAGCACCTCTGACAGACAGCAGCTTGAGAACTATGTAAAAACATGTACTGAACTCAATTCTTACATAAGGATGGGTACATTTTATAAACTGTAGTTGTAGAAAACCCACTTACGATTAGCTGGATTTTGCTTGCTTTGTTTGCAGAAGCCAGGCAGCACACTTCGATTAGTTAGATAATCATTCAGTTACTGTTATGGAACTTTAAGCACACGTAATAGTATCGCAAACATAAAATATACATTTAGCCCTGATCTGCAAGGACAGATTGGTTGAACTTGCACTAAGGGGCAAATCAGGTTATATATTCAAATATGTACATTTATGATGCCCTCAGGAGCAAAGCTAAATTTTTTTCATACTTCATTTCTCAAACCAAGATTTTTTCATTTCTATACAAGAGTGATAGGAACAAAACACCCTTTTATTCTTTTGTTCGCCATATGATGAGACCCATTTATACCCTCCAGAAAACTTAAATCACACAACTGCAGTTTTTCTGTGTGATGACAAAGCATAACATACTTTTCAAATCCTTACTGAAATCATGTTGTTGGAGATCTGGTGTAGTGTTTATATCCAGCATGCAGGTTTCATTTATCTGAACCTGAAACGGGCTGAAGGTTGAAGATAGCATGAACAAAGCTGACAGGGAAAGAGATGAAAAAAGGATTTGACATCTCCAAAGCCAGGTATTAGGAGAGCTGCCAGGCTCAGAGGTGCACACACAGGCAGACACACATTAAAGTTTCAAAGTCCCAGGTCCCAGAAAGTCCTGTCTCTCCCGTCTTAGCACCCTCCCTTTTTCAATCTCCTCCCGCCCCCCTGCTTGGGACACAGAATTGGGCATCTTGCCTGGTTGCACCACTCCTCTTGTGACCCTCACGTCAGACATCCTCTGTCCCTCCTTGTTTCACTTTGCGTGCCCTTTACATGGAACAAATAGGTTGTGACTGTCCCTTGTGCTAGCTTCAGATCCAGAGGCGGAATGGGCTTCAGGGCTGGTTAACCTGCCCTCCAATGCTCCATTCTTGAGTGCACTGTACCCAGGCAGACACTATTGCCAGACAATATTTTTGTCCCTAGAACTTTCTGCTGTTGGTGGGGTGTTACTCTGTTCAATATTAGAAGGAGTCCAAGCAGGTGCAATAGGGTAGACTCTGCAATCCTGACGTAACAGGGTTATCCAAGTCTTAAAGGGGGCTTCTCATCTTCTATTTCTCAGCCGTGCAGCTAACCAACCAGCCCACACACTTTAGGCTTCAGTCCATTGGCCCCGAGGCTCAGGGAGCCACCATGAGGGGGTGTTTTATGTGTGTGTGTATGCATGTATGTGTGTGTTTGTGTGTGTTGGTGTAAGCAAGGCCTTGGGAGCTAAGAGTGGGAGCTTCCTGACTGCAACAGTGGCTGCTACCTTGGCAACCCAGGAGGGAAAGATGTGTTGAATGAGTGAGTGGGAGAGGGATCTACAGTAGATATGTGCGTGCGGGGGACGTGGCTCTGTTTATGAATTTAGTTATTTAAATGGGCCGGTGCCATATGATATACACTTACTGTACTGCTTTAAGGCACTGAAGTCGTTTGTTCCTTTGTGATTATTCATTTTGTAAACTCCTCCCCATGCCCTATGCAGTTGAGACTCTTTAAGGTAACTGAAGAGTATTTTGACATGAAGCTGGTGACAGGGCACCTTTTCAAATGTTGGGGAATGCTGGCCTATCAAAAATAGCACTACCTCAAGTTGCTGCAGCAGCAAGGGTCAAAACGTCAGGGATGAGAGAGGATGCGAGCAGCGAATGTGACACATTTAGTTTGACAAATTGAAATGTTTTTTGTTTGTCCTTTGTCCTCGTCTTAAAATGTCGCTAAATTTAAGACTGACCAAACAGATTTGCCAGTTTCTGGGGAGAGGGAGCTAGTCCTCTCAAGGTGTGTTATCGTCATAGCTCTGATTCCAGCACGCTGCAAAAGCCCCCTCACCCTTTTTGATTCTTATGTCCTCCCATGACTCAGCTGTAGTCAGCGAGTGGAACTGTTAGGAGAAATGGAAATATTTCATAGTGAGGCTGTAATGGTCCCTTCACATAGATGCAGTAATATTACTGTTAGGTTTTTGGTTTCTATTACATAGCCTCATGTTCATTCCGTGATTTTTACCCTTTTGGATATCATTCAGTGCACAAGGTTTCTATTTTATCAAGTATTTTTCATGGAAATTCATAAACTACAAAAGAACAGAAGACAAAAAAATAGAATTTGAACATGTTGGCACTACAAATTGCCTCGGCTCCAGCTTATATCTGTTTTGACAACATAGTGTCAGCAGTTCAAATGAACTTTTTTGATTAATAACTGCACTGTTCCAGCGAATATTATAAGGAACAATAAACCGCCAGATACACTATAAAAGAGAAAGTTCTTACAGCTGTGTGTTTCATTTGGTAGCATTCACTTCACATCAAAGAGTCTATAGTGCATTTGGCGAGCCTTCCCTGATGATAGCAGGAGATGATGATGAAGATGCTTTCATGTCTGCAGTTCAGGGCTCTTAGTCACATAATACAACAAAAGGCAGAAAATAATAACAGGAGTTTTTTTCTGTGTATCTTTCATCAAATATTTGCGCACCATACTATGCGTCTTACAATGTCATGTGAGTATCTTTTGGACTAACTTGATTATATATCAATATATTTCTATATATAGAAACCTGTAGGTTCAGTGCAACATCTATTTGTCCTTTGTTTATGCCTATTATATACTATATCTAGGCACTTATATGTAATTTTGCATAGGTAGGGTGCTTTAACACTTGCATCTTCTACTGTGTACATACAGATGTGCACAGAAGAGGGAAAGGAAAGGTGAAATTACATAGTGTAGCAGGCAGGACACCCGCTCGAACTACACTCATTTTCTCATCTCACACATTGGGCAACCTGCTGCTCCTCAGGAAACAAATAATGGCTTAGTCATAACTGCTCGCCAACACACCAAAGAGCTCCTCACTAGAAATAGCAGTGATTTTACCACTGAAAAACATGCCCACCTTCCTATACAATTTGTGTCAGATTGCACATAAAGGTCTACCAAAAGAGTGGAGGTGGGTTCAAATTAGCCCCCACTTCTTCACTCTCCCATCCCATGTGGTTAGCCTGTTAGTGAAAGCGGTCACATGGCACGAAATGATAAAGCGCTGCACGAAAGTTTATATAGTATGTAATGACAGCTTTTGGCAAATCCACAAGTAAGTCCGTTAACAACCTAGATTCCTAGATTTTATATATTACACTTGCTCTATTGTAGGACTTGACGTTATTGAATTTCTACTCCCTTTTCATTGTTGCCAAGCATTTTCTTAAGTCGTTAAAAACAGCTGTAGAATTTTCACCAATGGCGGTGTGAGCAGCTGAAAAAGGCAAATATATATCTTACTTCATTAAAAGGCCATTATGAAGACCAGTGCATCATTTGGGTTCTTGGTTTTATTGACATTTAAAATATATGTTAGTGTATCTGTTAAGCAAATTGATCAACAGAAGGCAGCGTTAGAGGCTATTTATCATGCCATGTTAATAGCTGTTCTACCACTAGAAAGTCTATGTCTGTCAAATATCTCTTAGCATAGACTTTTCTCTGGCAGATTTACGAAAATAATTCCAGTGCCCCCCTACATTTATTGTAAACTGGTCAACAGCATTCACATAACTTTAAGTTGAATTTTATAGCTGTATAACTTTGACGTAACAATAAAATGACAGTAGATGCAATCTTTACAATACGGAAATACGTGGCTAGAGTTTTAGAAGAGTCTGTCTTTGTTTTAGATTTGCTTTGTGATGATATTTCTTTGTGATTTTGACCATCTTAAACCATTCTGAGCTGATCTTGCATTCTGGTAAGACACCCCGCTAAGTTAATTGGTGCCGGGCCATTGTAGACGTCAGAACTGTTCTTAACCACAGTGCGTTGAGTCAGAACTGTGATGGTGTAATCCAAATGTAAGCAGCATGCAGTGCTGATCCTGCTGAGGAGTGTTGAGGTGTACACGGCAGGTGCTGCGACAGGCTGAAGCCAGATGCACAGTGCAGTTTCTGCAGGTTGCAGCTAGAACTGCTCACACTATGCTTTTGGATATGTTGTATGATTCTACATGCATATACTTGACAGAGGACTGAAATAAGTTCTTCATTTTTCTGGTGCTAACAGTCCCTGAAAAACTAAGAAAATATAATGTCCCCCTTTATGCAACAATGACGCACTTACTCGCTAGCCACCTGCCACTCCACTCATCACTGTCATGCTGTGAAGATGTACTTTACTACTTGGGTTTGTTTGTGGTGATTGAGTGATTATGTGTTTAGGTGTGTGAACATTTGCTGAGGCTGAGTTTCACTGCCATAATTAAGAGAGAATTTGAATAACATTTATGGTTGACATACTGTATAGTTGACATAGAGCACCAGTCAAACGTTTGGATATACTGGTACTGTATATTTTGAGTAACTTCAAAAAGATGTCCCAGTGCTGTAAATTCTCTCAAGCTTAAGAACACCAGTACAATAAAAATAATAATGAGAAGTGCAACAATAAGAGTCTAACACATCAAGAAAGACTATGGACGTCTGCCAGTGTGGTGCACTGGAATTGCAACTTCTGCCCATCCATGCAAATTCCAGCCTGCCAGGCAGTCTGCCGGTAGCTCCCTGCTGTTAGCTGCTTCTTAGCAAGCTGGAAATGGTGGGTGGAATCCCCTCCCAGAGCTTTTCTGATGCTGCAGGCAGGTGTCTCCCTCTGTCTACCCTCATCTCTTGTTCACCTGGGGAAAGATGCCAGCCAGTGAGCCTCATTCCCACCCTCTTCCTTCCGGCCCCGAAGGTCCTCAGACTTGCCAAAGAAGGAGTGAAGACGCGAGTAGGGGGTGGAAGGATATGCCAGCACCAGTCTGAGCTCCCCATGTATACAACATACACACCCAATTAAAATGCAAACACACAAATATCATTTTGATATAGTAGCAGCTGCTGAAAGCCACAGTCTTCAGAGGTATAATCAAAGTAAATACAGTGGTGTGTTTGTTGTGTGTAATCTATTACTGAGTCAAATGTGTGGATACCTACATTTCTATACGAACGTGTACACACGCCCATATATGCATGTACACACACATACACACATGCACACTTCCTACACTGTGCCTGCTCCCCTTACAGCAGCAGTGTCCATGCCTGCCAGTTTGGCCCCGTTTGTCTGACTGGATGACTCAAACAGCCAGCCCATCTCAATGGCCCTGCAGGAGTGCTCTTTGCCAGCACCTTCTGGTGGCTGTGCTTGTCGATCATGAACATTTCTTGTTGAAGATGAGGAAGAGGGGTGAGGAAGGTGCTGGGAAAGTGAGTGAGAGAGAGGTAGCAAACACCACAGAAGAGTGTTCTTTGTAGCAGGCACTTAACTGTACCGATCTGGAATTTCATTGTAAATTGAATTGATGCATACACACTGTATGAGCAGTCATTATTAGATACGCTACTGTGTTACTTAGAATAGAGTTTATGGGCAATTTTGATACGTTTTATTTTAATTCATTCAGTTAATTACTGTTGCCAAATGTTCTCCTTCACTTCATTTACATGGTCTCTTGTGTACATCATTTAGAAACATTAACATTAGACACTCCAAAAACTATTTTCGAGCTATGTTTAAATTTCTTAGCTTGCCACCTGATGTCAGTTGAGAGTCAGAGAGGAAGAAGAAAGCAAGAAGAGGATGGTTAACTATAAATAGCAGTAGTCTCCCCAGGATGGCAGGTTTTTAATTAACAATAGAGTGTCTGATAATCCACAGTTAATCCAGAGGAGAAGAGGGAGGAGAGGAGAGAAGAAGAGAAAATCATCAGCTGTTTGATGTTAGGACTACAAGTCCCTCCTGGCCCTTACACTGCTTGCTTCTGAGCTGTTCTGCACTGTGATATCCATAGCCCAAATGTATTTATTTTGTGAAACAGCCATGCTCCATATTTTGTGATTCACTTTGTTTCTGACTAACCGCTGTCTGTTCCCATTAGCATGAATATGTGCATGCCGCTCTTCTTAAACTGCCTGGGATTCTTTGTGCTTGTGTGTGGTGTTAGTGGATAGGGGCTGTTTGTTGAAAGCTAGCCGACTGAACGCCCTGATGGCTAGAGGCGTCCGCTTAAAGTCCTAAGCGTGTTGAAAGGCTTGATCTGTTGGGGAAACACTGGGAGATGTCAGGCCTGCTTCACTCTCAAAGGGAGTCTGCTGTCTGAGACACTTTGAGCTTAGAGGGAAGTGGGGGTGGTATTTTTCCTCTCCTTTTGCACAGCTGAAAAGACAGTAACAAATATGTTGTTTGTATCTACTATGATACTTTATTTGCTGAGGCTGAGTTTCACTGTCATAATTCAGAGAGAATTTGAGTAACATTTATCGCATTATATTTTAGGCATTCACTAGTTGACATATATTTTGAGTAACTTCAAATAGATGCTTCAGTGCTGTAAATTCCCTCGAGCTCAAGAACACAGGTACAATAAAAAATAATAATGAGAAGTGCAACAATAAGAGTCTAACACATCAGTAAGACTATTCTGACATGAAATAACTGATAGGTGTTTATCACTGTGCATTAATATTTTTTTCTTGTTTGTTTGTTGGGAACATTATCATACCAAGATTAACTATAGGATTATCATTTGCCAATCTATTTACGTATTTAATGTGAATTGAACGGATATGGTTCCCATATGCTCCTGTTTACAGAAACCTGGAAAGCAATGTCTCATTCATTATACGTTTTACGACACATATCTGAACAACTGCTGCAACAAAGCAGCCTTCACATGACAAAAAAGTCACATCAACACTCCTGGTGCTCCAGGCAGGAGTCACTTTGATCTTGTCAGCAGTAATTTTGACACGTATGTTGTGAAGGATTTTTCAGGCAAAGATGTATGTTGTCAAAGGTGGTGTCTGCAGATTGGAGATCATTTTTTTTTTAGTTTTATGGTGCAATCTAGATCAGGCCATTGATGTGTGTATTTAAAATTGATATACAAGAACGCCTCTGGGACCCTTTCCCTTTTAACAAAACAATGAATTACAATTACCTTTAAACCCCTTTAATTTATTCATTAGTTTGGGCAACTGTGTTAACATCACTTCTTTAGAGGACCAGTTGTTGATTTGAAAGTGTACTGTTTCTCAGTCTTGTTTGTTATAGGATTTTGGTTGTTCAACAGCTTTGAGTCACCCATGTCTTCTTTTTTTGTGTCTCATAATGTGTCACACATGGGTGTGGGTCTGGATTGATGGGACTGGACTGCAGTTTAGCACCTGAACTTTTTCTACTACAGAGCCACACCATTAATGTGATCACTGTGTAGTTTAGCACTGCTTTGCTGAAATATGCCTTGCTTGAAACACAAACATCTGGACTGCATGGAATGAACATTAAAAAATACTTCTTTTCTTCTTTTACACATTTCAGGACAGAGTCTGGGCTACGGTTTTGTCAACTACATTGATCCAAAGGATGCAGAGAAAGCCATCAACACGTTAAATGGACTCAGACTTCAGACCAAAACAATCAAGGTAACAGTTTATTACATAACTAAAGAAGGGATAAAAGTGAGAAAAATGTTCATTGAAAAAAACTTAAGTCTTTTAAAGTTTTGGAGGTCGTGTTAACTTAAATTGTAAGACTGTTTTCTAATTTCTGAGAGCCTTTTAGATAGTAATGCTGTTAGTGAATACGCTGGAGGGTGCATAGGATTAACATCAATGAGCCTCAGAAATAAAAAGACCATCTAAATCAAAGAGACACGTAAAAAAAAGAAGCTTATGACTATGGTTGATATGCTAATTGCTTTTTAAATGTCAAAATGTAAAGGTGAAATTATATAGATATCTCTGAATGAAACGGAAGAAACACATCAATCATCATATTGTCCAAAATAATTGCGGGCTCTGTTATTGCATTTTAAATGGCATGACTAATCTGCAGGCTCGCTGGTGGTTGTCACAGTGGTAATATCAGTGCCAACGTTGTGCTATCGTTCCTTCAAACATATTTCAAAGAACCCTTACAAGTACTAGTTTGTGCAGATGTTTTACAGCATATCAATCTTCCTCTTAATCTAATTTTCTCCCCACATATCCTCTGCTGTCATCCTCTCTTCTCCACGCCCGCTGATATGTTGTTTTAAGCTGGGCAGTAATCTGTTGCTCTGTGGTAATCCCTGGATTCTCTCTTTCTGTCATCTGATCTAATCTAGTCTAATCTAATCTAATAGGATGGGATTAGCCTGTTTGCAAATAGGGAATCCCTCCATTCCCTGGACAGCATAGATTGTCTGGCTCAGTATTGATTCAGCACAATATTCTATCTGTAGCCAAACTGAAAAAGAGGCTCATATGTAGTTTGTGTGTACGGTCTAAAATGTGTGTTTGGGGTTGTATTAGTGAATATGTATGCAATTAGTTTTAGGTGAGACGTTTACAGTTTGATGTGCTCACTATGGATAGTGGGTCCCTGCCTGCATTTTTGTGTGTGTTCCATATAACCTGCTTTTTCATCATAGCAGGGCTCTCTCAGAGGCACCATTACCTAAAAAACAGACTGTACATGTTTATGTATGTGACTGCACAAATCCGCATTAGGGGAGCACCGCTCTTCGTTCATTAAAATTAAAAGTGGCTTTCAGTATCAGCACAGTCCAAACAGCTGCTAAACTGTTTGTTTTTAAGTTATTACTTTATTGTAAATCCTTTATTTCATTCACTTAATTCCACTTATTTATTTTTTTTCCTCCCCAGCTTTGTTGTGTAAGAGGCCTTTTTAAGGTTGTTCCAGCAATGTTCTCTGTAGGGTATCTGTATTAAAAGTAGTTAAATTATATAAATCATTTACTAAGTAAGATAAGTAAAATTAAATTAAAATTAAAAATGCATGCAAATGCCATCATGTGCCTGCAATTTACAAGATGAACTGATAAATCAAAAGCTACAATTTGCCAGTATTAAAAATAATGGAAACTGAATATTGGGAATGTTTCCATAATTCACTATATAAACTCACAGTGCACTAATGGTATCCTTAGCAGAGGAGGAATCACAGTCCGTTCATGTGTGTTTTAATCTAGCATGCCTATTTGTTTGTTTTTTATCAGAAATGTTTGTGCTGCAGCATCCAGTGTTTTTATCTCACACAGTATGCAGTGCTTTTAAGTGAAACATGCTTTTTACAATTTTTTCAAAAATGGAAGAAGCTGAAGTTTGTTTACACAGTGTGCAATTTGTGAAGTCTTTTATTATAGCGGTTTGAGTTCACAGATTTTCACTCTCACACTCATGACACAAGAGGTTGCCTCAAGTGGTTCGTGAGATAAAGGCGGCCTTCATAATGGCAGAAGACAACCCTGCATCTCTGTCTAGCGCTATCTCTTTTTCACACTTCATTTCCTCCCTCCCACTACTCTTTCCTTGCTTTCTCTCTCCACAACAGACTGAAAACCCTAAAGGTAACAAGGTAAATTAAAAGGCAGTGCGGTAATTCTAAAATTAAGTTTGTCGCTCTTTCATGTCACACCCTTCCCACTCTCTGCCACTACACCACCAAGGAAACGCTTGGCCCAGAGATTCACATGCTCTCGGGCGATGTGTCTCTCTGAAGCGTCTTTGAGTTGGTTTCGCTGCTGCTGTTTCCTCCACCATGACACCTCAGATTTTGTCAGTGGCTGCGATGCAGCTTTCCTACCGAGGTGTGAGGGGAAGCAGAAAGCCAAAGGTGAAAGGAGCTGACAGTGACATGCATGCACATAATCTGAGACACATTTATACTCACTTTAATCTTCACACTTACAGTTTTTCTAACTTTCCTGCACACGCGTACCCACTTCTGCGTCAAACATGCAGCACACCACACTTGTACACAATACTGCTTACAGCTTGAGGAGGTGTTGATGGATTAGACATCTGGAGTTGGCTGACAAGGAGAGAAAATGAGGCAGCGCTGTAAAGAGGAGAAAAGAGGAGCAAAAAAGAGGCAGAATCTGGAAGAGAGAGAAAGGTTTATGGAGGCAACATGCAGGAAGGAAGCAGATTGAAAATATTCAGGGAGCGGAAAGGAGAGAGATGCAGTGAGAAAGAGGAAGACAGAGGAGCTGAGCAAAGAGGCTAAAAAGGAAGATGGGTGAAAGAAAAGTGAGACATGGGGAAAGCCAGCTGTTCCCAATCTTATTCTCTCACTGTAAGAGTTCAGAAGGATTTCCATGCTGTTGCTCAAGGATATGACTGCGTATATCCACAATATTTGTCTGACTTTAACCTTATTTGATGACTTATGTCTCCACATGTCAGAGGTAATGAAAGTACTGCAAGGGAAAGCTGCTCCAGTCAGCAGCAGTAGTAATGGGATTTACACAACTTTCATCGCAGTTCTGCAAATTAAGTTGGTGTGGAAGTTCACTGGTGGAGAACTTCTGATGGGAGTTGAACAGCAGAATACAAGTTATTCACTTCCTGGAATTAGAGATGAAATTCACAAATGGCATCTTTAGATAGCTGCCTTGCTAATGTGTTCACGAAACAGTCTAATAAAAATGGCCATCTGCCACCAGAACATATTAGCTCTAACCTTTATTTTTTTTATTCATTCATATTTTCACTTAGCGTAAAATCGGTAGCATGAATGTAGTTATTCAGAATCCTCTTCTCATGGTTGCTTGAGCTGTCTTTTCAAAATAAAACACCTGTGGTTTCTACTCAGGGGAGCAAAGTTTCCATCTCCTTCTGCAAAGACTGGGGGAGGCATGAAGTGTTATCTCTCCAGTGTTCTAAGCAGCTAAATCTTTTCCTAACAATGATAATCCCTAAGGCAAGATGTACTCAGAAAATGCAGTCACATTTTCCTCCCTGTGGATCCAGTGATCCACATCCTTGCCCATCCACAACACACACACACATCGAATCCTTGCACCTTTTATACTATAATCTTGTTTGTGATGTTTATGCTTAATAAAGCAGTGGAGCTCTAATTTATTTCTAAAAGGCCTTACACTTTTTTCCTTTTCCCACAGGTGTCATATGCGCGACCCAGCTCAGCCTCTATTCGTGACGCTAACCTGTATGTGAGTGGCCTGCCCAAGACTATGACCCAAAAGGAGCTGGAGCAGCTCTTCTCCCAGTATGGACGCATCATCACCTCCCGTATCCTTGTCGACCAGGTCACAGGTATCCATGGGGCAGCACCTCCTCTCTCTTTCAGTTTAGCACTAAGACACACAAGCAATGGCCCATTAAGAACTGATACTCCCTTATTTATGTGGGTGTTTACATAATTCACCATTGCCTTTGTCATTGCCTTGTCTGTTTTTAGCAAAATAGCAACCATTCATGCTTTATTCTAAAAATATTTTGTGTCACATTTTGTGTCACATTTCACTCGATAGTGTGACCACTTTTTGAGATTAGATGCAGGAATACTGAAATAGCTTAGCCCAATATTTTTCATTATTTATTTCAGACACCATTGTACAAATTAAATAAAAATCCTGTGGCTGCAGATATGAAGTGCTGTGCAGTCAGTATTCACCATTCAGACAATACTGGAATTTCCTGGGGAAGCTTCACTCCATTTGTTAAGATGGGGTTTTCATGTTTTCCTGATTGGCACAGCAGTGCAAGGAGAGCAGTGATGTGACCAAAGAGAGAATTTATTAATTTGCATTTTGCACTGTATTGTATGTTCATAAAAATATGGTACAGTTACCGAAAACCCCTTTGCCCAATGTAATAGAAATCATATGCATAAAGAACAAGTGATCGTAAAATTCTGTGTGCAGTGAAAGAGTCACAATATTCCATAGTTAATCAAAACAAAACCAACGCATCTCTTTATCTACAAGATTTCCCAAACATGATTGGCCCTGATGTAAGATGTCTGTTATAATTTTCAGAGAATTAACAAATCAACAAATTTCTGTTACATTAGTGCATAAAATAACAGTACAAGTGAAATATTTTCTCATGCAGCACAAATTAGTGAGAAACTGTTAATTAAAGGGATTATTTATTTTAGTCATATTATGAAGTGCAAATATTTTGATTTCAGTCATACCTTCCAGCTCTAGTGTCTCTAAACATCACTTAGCAAGCAAATGACCAGGTAATTTTTCTGCATGTGACCCCATCTTAGGATGCCATTGCAAAAATAATGATTACACAAGGGCATGAATTGCACAATCTCATGCTTAGTTACACATTCCACTACATCCAAAAAGCAGGAATGAATCACATCACCCCATTGTATTGCAGAAGAACCCCTCCAGCATTTCTCTTAGATGCATTTCAGGGTGTGTGTGTGTGTGTGTGTGTGTGTGCGTGTGTGTGCGTGTGCGTGTGTCTGTGTGTGTATGCCTACAGGTTCCAACCTGCTCCAGTGTTATTTGCAATGTGTACTGATGAAGCAGAAAAGGAGCAGCATGCTGTAAGCCACACTCATTTGCCTAAGCAGAATAAATCACTGCTGGCAGTGAAGTCCACGCCTGTCTGTACGCACTGAGCACAGGAATAGAGGGGGAAGCAGTGGAAGTGAACACAAAGGAGAGGAGAAAAAGAAAATGGGAAAGTGCAGATGTGGACGGTAGTGGCAGAAAAAAGATGGCAAGCAGAGACAGGGGAAGGAAAGGGAATGCGAAGAGGGAGGAAGCAAATAAACTATGAGGATGGAGGTGGAAAAGATGCACTTCTTTATCCACAAACATTTAGATCATGGGGAAAATCTCCTGCCTGTCTCTTAACTAATAGACCTGTCCCACCACCATCCAACTTAGACCCTGGGGAGTCCCTGTGAAACAACGCACAGCTACACACCAAGGACATATCTGCTTGGTAACAGCCACATTTTCATTTCTCAATTTTAGATTTGATGCTGAGGCCACATGCTATCAGTGCATTTGCTAGAGGTTACGTAGGTTCACAAGAGGTTCAGTAATTCACTGTGCTCGTTTTTGACAATCACAGGATCAGTTTGACTACTTAGCATGCCCAAATGTAATACTGCAACAGTCATGTTAAAAAGAAAATATACTCTCTTTAAATTCTAAGGTTTTTCAAATCAGGATCAAACAAAAATAATGCACTATATAGCAGGTTAGGTAAATACAACCTCAAATGAACTAAAGAACATGATATCTTACAGGGTGTCATCACCAATCAGAAGCAGTGTGAAAAACGAAGTGCACACTTACTGCTTCAGAAGGAATGAAGCCAGGTGCTGCTAATCAAATGCACTTGATTAATTCATCATCAGCATGTGTGAGCACCTCTATAAAAGCAGAGGTATCGGCATTTTGCTGCCAATACCTTTCGGGTGTGTATTGTTACAATGCCAAGCAGTCAGGTTTGTGTTAGTACAATGTCAAGGAGGAAAGACATCAACAATGATTTTAGAGAAGCAGTCGTTGCTACACATCAATCTAAGAAAGGTTAAAGCCATTTCTAAACAATCCAAAGTCCATCATCCTACAGTGAGAAAGATTATTCATAAGTGGAAAACATTCAAGACAGGTGCAAGTCTTTTTGGGAGTGAATGTTCCAGTAAATTCACTCCAGCGTCAGACCAGGCAGTGCTCAAAGAAACTAAAAAAAACCCAAGAGCTACATTTCAGACTCTACATGCCTCAGTTAACATGTTAAATGTTAAGGTTCATGACAGCACAATTAGAAAAAGACTGAACATGTATGGTTTGTTTGAAAGTGTTTCCTGGAGAAAGCCTCTTCTCTTTAAAAAGAACATTGCTGCACATTTTAGGTTTGTTTTTCTAGAACAATGTCCTTTGGACAGACAAGACCGACCATGTTTGGTGAAAACCAAACACCATATCTGCCCAAAGGGGTGATGAATTGGGCTTGTTTTAAAGACACCGAGTCAACCACGAACTCCTCTGTATACCAAAGTATTCTAGAGTCAAATGTGAGGCCATCTGTCTGACAGCTAAAGCTCGGCCAAAACTGAAACATGCAACAGGACAATGATCCCAAGCACAGCAGCAAATCTACAGCATAATAGCTGAAAAAAGAGTCAAGGTGCAGCAA